>NDGN011468384.1:0-22827 GCA_002564285.1 Tympanoctomys barrerae
TCTCTCTCTCTCTCTCTCTCTCTCTCTCTCTCATGAAGACAAGGTTCGCTCCAAAACTCTTGTGCTCATTTGACCCTCCTCCCTTGATTGTAAGTAAGCTGAGACTGCTGGTATTCGTTTTTCAATTTTTAATTTTACAATACAAAAATTTCAACACCCAGAAAAGTTGAAAAAGTAATTAAACAAAATGCCGTGTACCCATCATGCAGACAATACACTTGTTGTGTTTGTATTAGGTACATAGAACACAGATAGGTTTTTCAGGAACTAGAAGTGGCAGATCTAAGATTTCAACTCTGGACATTAAAAATAGGACATTTTTCTTTTTAGCTCAAATATAGTTTTGGACCCTAAAGAAATTAGACTTTTGTGATTGAAATTCGTATTCAGATTGCTTCAGTTTTCTCCATGAAAATGACTTCGGTGCCTTTTCAAAAAAAATTACATTTATGTATGGCATTTGGTTTCTCTATGTCTTGTTATAATTTCTTAAACTAGAGCAGCTTCTCTTGTTTTTTTTTTTCTTTTTTCTTTTTTTAATGATAGTTTCTTTAAAGAGGACAGACCAGGCCTTACGAAGTTGTGTTATAAAATGGCCCCCTTTCCACAAGTGTCGGGTTATTTCCTTCTGCTATCATTTAATTCATTTATCACTACCTTTGTCTACAAACTAGAAACACTATTCAAAGGTTGATTCAAATTAGGTCGAGTGCTTTTTGGCTAGAGGAGCTCGTGGATGATGCGGAGCACGTCGCACTGCGCCCTGTCAGGTCGCGTACTGGTGGTGATGCCAACCAGATTGCTTGGTAGTGACCGCAGGAGATCACTTCATTGTACGGAAACGTGTGCTACTTTGCAAGTGGCAGATAGGCTTCATGCTGATACTTAGGCAGTGGGCAAATACCCCTTTTCCCAGCAGCCTTTGACCTGGCAGTTTGGGGCATACACTGATGGTCATTGCCTAAATCAGTCTTCAGACTGGCGATTTCTTTTTAAACCTCTGTCATTCTGTCCACATGCATAGCTGACAGTCTTCTGCAGAGAAGAGCTTTCATTCTTCATGGTAATTGCCAGTGCTGGCGCTTCATACGTATGCTAGTGTAATGGCAGTGAGCCTTGTTTTTAATGTATTCGTTACCTGGAGACTGTGGTCAACATTAGAGTTTTCCTCTTAGGGTACATGCATAAGAGAAACGGCCCAGACTGATAGTCAGAAAAGGCTCAGCTATAAGACAGAGGAAATAATTGTAGGACTTGAAAGAAGGTTTCCTTGCAAAGCCAACTGCTGTATTCTTTTTTTGAAATTTGCAGCCCTGTGACAGTCTCTGCGCCCCTGTCTGTTAGCTTAATCTTCTGGAAGCCTTGAATTTCCTTACATTCTCATTTTGCCATTCTGTGTGGTAGTAACTGCTGACGCACATCTCACAGAGTTGACCATCAGAGGCTGAACGGCTTGCTCTGGTGGGCTGCGGGGAGGTTCCATGAAGCTGCTCTAGCAGGGATCAGCCGGATCTCGGAAGTAATCCCTGCCCCAGTCCAGTTGTGGCTGGGAGCAAAGGTCATAATGAATACATTTCTGAGAGGAAGCTTGAGCTTAGTCTAAAGGAAACCTGGGGAACTAATGTCAGGTTGGGGTAAGCCTCTGAGGAAATCATTAACTCTCCTCATATAATCATTTTAGAAATAATGTTCGGAGAATTGAGGCAAGCATACGCCAAATCATACGCTAAATCACATTCCAAGTAAGTTTCAGATCCGGGCTTTGACTTCAAGTATTTCTTATTTCAAAGCCAGGGCCTTTGCACTTTGGGTCCTCTGCTTCCCACACCCATGATGCCGTGTCTGGGCCCACAGGTCTAGGTTAGTTCTCTTCTACAAAACCACTTGCAGTAGCTCTCAAGCTTCCTACAGAGCCTGTGCATATGCCGCCCCCCAGGCAGCAGCGTCATTGCTCAGGTCTCTGCTGTTGACCAGAGCTCTGAGGGCAGCTGTAGGGCGGAGGGGGTTACAGAGGACACAGGTTGCACTGCTCCTGGCTCTCCTGCCTTTTAAAAAAAAAGAAGGAAAAGATTACATGATTAGTTTATTTAGCATCATCTTCAGTCTTAACATGTGCACCCTTCTGAAAAATCAATGAGGGCTTCCTGTGAAAAGGCTGGGGTAGAATACGCCAGTTCGCATTTTAGCAACAGCCAAAGGCATGGATTTTCTGGAAATGTGTAGGTTATATATTTGACTTTCATGCAGTGCAGACAGAATATGTTTTTCTGTTATCCACATTTGGTTTTATTATAGGTCAGATTATTGTTCCCCAAACGCTGAGAAGTTCTAAAATAGTACCTTTAGCAGGCTTTTAAAGAAGATCCACTAGCTTCTCAATTGTAGCATTTAACACACTTGTGCAGTGTATTCGATGACAGTGTGTGTTTAGAAGGTTAGGTAAGTTTTATCGAACAGTTCACAATAGTGAGTGCGAGAAGGCATTGCTGTTACTGTGAGATGCTTTGTGTGATTCCAGAGAGATTCAGACTTCCAGTCTCTGAATTGAAGTCTCACTAGAATTTTTGGATTCACGTTTCCATTGGTGTGGCAAGCCTTAAGAGGTTTATAAGAACCACTAGGAAGGAAGACTACAATTTTTCATTATCCTACTTCTGATATGTAGAGAGAAAGGTGGAAAAAAGTCAGTGAGCCGCCAAACAAATTATTGACTTAATTCTGAAGTATACCTAAATTTCACATGAAAATATAGCTGTATATCACATAGAAATCAGGATAGCACTCTAGCTTTTTGCTCTAACTAAGGCCATTTATTCACAATTCTGCACCCAGAATTTTCAATATATAAGTACAGAAATATTTATTCCTTTGTGTAAGGTCAGGCTTGGTATTATTCCGTCATTAAATAAATGTTTTTCTGAAGTCAGAATATGAGGGATACTGGAAGATACCATAAATCCCCTATTCTGAAGGAAAGAGACATTTAAGTTACTTTTTTTTTTTTTTTTGAAGAAGTATGTGTCAAGAACAGACATTACTGAGCCTGCTGCTGCGCCTGATGGGGTGACCTGCTTCAAATTGAGGCTCCAATTCTTTGAAACAGAGTGAGGGCTGTGTAGAAGTTCACCCGGGTTTGTTTACATGAGCTTGTACTCGCAGGTGAACTAGACAGAGCTTTCCCCCACGCAGACCTTTCATGTTCTTCATCAAACAGAGTAGTTTTGTGGGAGGATAGAGACAAAATGGGCTGGCCACTTGGGTGCGTGTGCTTTAGCACTTTCATCATGCAAATGGTCCTTGTTTCACAATACACGTATTTAATATCAGATTTTTTCTGGTACTAATAAAGGGAGCAGTTGCCTTTTGGTGGGATCATGACTTTAACTTGGCACTATATCAGATTTCATTGAATGCTGTGTATTATCACTGTTCTATTCTCAGGGCTCTTTGGAAAGCCCCATAGACCCCCATTTCCATTTTTTTCTCCATTCTGAAGACACCTTTCAGTAAAGAATTTGTATGATGGAAGAAAAACCACTTATATCTTATTGGGAACCTACTTCAACTCCACGATTATGTGTATTTAGGACAGCAATGTTTGGATGCTAAGGAAATGGCTGGGGAGCAGTGTCATGGAGGGTTTACACAGTGACCATTCTCCGTGGGAGTCTCTGTGTGTCAGGATCTGACCACACATGCATGCAGAATAATCCAAGCTCATTTCTACTGCCATAATGAACAGCAGGGCATTGAATCTTTCCTGTTTTATTGGCATTGTATACAGTAAGTTATTAAATTTCATCTCTGTAATACACCTGCAGTAAAATAACAAAACATTGCTGCACTTAAAGAACATGTGTGTGTGGAACAATGCCCTCCCCTATCATTTCAACACCCCCCCAACAGCTGCTTACAGATTTCAAGATCCATTGTATATATTCCCTTGAGCCCACCTCTAATAATCGAGACACATCTGCCATTGCAGTATTATAGGCATATGTAGTTTTATTGAAAACTATACCTGTAAAAAAATTAAATAACTCCTACCTCAATTAAATTGGCAAGCTACTTTTTGCAAAGATCGTATTGCAGACCTCCTGAGACCCAGTGAGTTCACTTTATTCTTATATTACAAATCACTAAATATGTTATTTTTAGTTAGCCGAATAGTGAGCTTTTCTCATGCTTTGATAATAAGATACTTTCATCTCCTTTCACCTTTTCTTTCTCTTCATCCTTTCATGTGCCACACAAGTATTTATACTCTTAGGTCTACTATGCAATACTACACAAGGTGCATAGAGCAAACATTAAAATCTGTGCTCAGTAAATACGGGATAAATAAAGTCAATGGGAAAGGTTAGCATGCAGCTTTAACTCTTAAATGATCATTCAAAGAAACAGGAAGGCTATAAAATCAGGATGAAATTTGTAACTCATCTTGAATGTTAATTGCGATTTGGCTCCAAGCATCTTTGAGAACTGTGATCATCATGGTGTTAGTATATGATCTGGAGAGGAAACGAGTTAGCTGATTGTACAGAGCACATGAAGGTGCTTCCTCATAGGTTAAAGGCCTTATACTATGTACTCTTTAGGGGTAAAGATCGGGTGTATAGTGGATGTATAGCAGGTAAATTTTATCCCAAGAATGACACGATGTCTAGTGATATAAAAGCAGTTCTTAGTGTAAGCTTGCTTTGCAGGGTGTCGACATAGGCTTCATTGGAGCTAAGCATTCCAGTATCACAGTAATTTGAATAAGAAGAAAAGTTTATGAGGTTTATGAGGTTTCTTTTTTCTTATCACAGAAAGAAGTCCAAAGACAAGATGCCCACTCTAGGGTCAGAAAGATAGCTCAGTAGAGTAAGTGTTTGCATGGCAAGCACAAGGGCCTGAATTCAACCCCCGGTTACAAAAAAGAAAAAAGAAAAAGAAAAGATGCCCACTCTATGGGAGGGAAGATACACACCCTTAAGAGAAAATACAATGATTCCTTAGTGTATAGTTTTGCAGGGAAAAAAAAAAGAAGAAGACTTATTCATGGATGGACTAAGGAACTCACAGTTGCATGCTTTTCCCCCTGTGGAAGCATAGACGTAGAACCTAGGTCCTAAGGACAGGTAAAGAAGTAGGTTTCATTAAATGATATCACAGATAAATTTAGATGGTGACTACTACACACAGAAGGTGGAAAAATCAAGAATTGATAAGTAGTCAAGCTGAGAAATAGCTGCATGTTTAAACGATATTCTTTTCTGTTAAGAAGATTAAAACTAGTAGTCCCTGGTCCCAGTTGTAGTTCCATAATCCCATGAGATTATGTTCAATCTGTGTTCTCCTAGGATATATTCTGTTCCACTCATGTTTCACAGGTATTCAAGATTTCATGAGGATAAAGCATTGAGTCTTAGATAAGGTCACAAATGACCTTATCTTACCCTATGACTAGGATTCAAATGCACAGAGGAGTCAAATTCAAGATCTTAAAAGATTTTAACTTCAGTTATATAGACTTTTTAATAGAAAGTACATTTTAAATTCTAAACAAACTTCCTCTATAAAATTTACACACACAGGGCCTGTACCTTTATCAAGGCCACGCTACTCCTTGGAGTTTCATCAGTATTGACCTGCCTTCCCATGGGTGTGATCTAGCCCTCTGTTATCGGGACTTTTCATGAAGTTTGTCATATTAAGCTCCTCAACTCATAGCTGTCATGAATGCAGTGAGTGGTCGAGCACAACGTCAGGTGGTGGGTTTGCTGTGGACAGTGCCAGGTGGCAAAGGAGAAAGCCAGCAGTTGCCACCACTGCCGCATCAGCCTCAAGGAGCTTTACTGAATCTCTGCATTTAACTGTCTCGGCCAACAAGTCATTAATAAGGACCTGTTCCCAGTAGACCCCCTTCCCCATCAACTGCCAAACAAGTCTTGCTTGACTTTATTTTGAACGTGTAAGTCCTGAATGCCACTTTATTCCGGGTGAAGAACATTTAAGTTTGGGGTTTTATATGCCAAGGCAGGACTGTTCTGTGATTTGTTTCTAGGAAACTTATTCTCTACTCCCTTTAGCAGATAACACACAAAGCCTATTAGTTCTTAAACCTTTGATGGCCTCTGTTCAGATCAGCTTACAATGCAGATTTTCATCTCATTATGTCCTAAGTATTTCAGCTCTCAGATTTCATGGTGTGCATTTCTAAAGTTCATAGATGCCAAGATTGGGGGCTCCTATGGAGTTTTATCCAGTATGTCTTCCTTTGTTACCTGCTGCAAATAACTTTGCTTTTGCTCTAGATAGTTATAGGTGGAAATAAAATGCAGGCATCCTAGCCATATGGAACCTCAGACAGGTATTAGAGCTTTCTACAGCAATGAATAATAAAGTAATTTATCAGATATTTATTGTGGATGTTCTGTAAGTATTTATTACCCAATAGTACCCTGTGGCCCAATGAAGACTGAGATTACTAAGTAGTAAAGGACTTGAGCTAATAGAATTATTACCTAACTTGAGGCTGTAATACTTGCAACTTTTTAAATTTATATTCTAATATCCATTTAAAGGTAAACTGTGTCAGTTACCTGGTATTTGTGAATAGAGAAAAGCAAACCATTTACCACAGGAATTGTGCTTTGGAGTCTGAATTCCACTGACTGAATTTCCCTTCAGGCATAGTCATATCACCTGCGTTCCTTGATGAGGCCAAACCTCACGACCACCATTGGAGAATAACTGTTTTCTTACACCTCCAGGAGCCCTAGTTTCTGGTCTCAGTTCTGCCTCCATGAGCCCCGTTACCTACTTTCCACCTGCTGGTTCCCCCAGTCTGTACCCTGAAGGACCTATGGTACCCTCATTCCCACTTCCTTCATGTGTAATTGTCCCTTTGCTTCCCTCAGAGGCTTCAGGGTCCTGTCCTTAGCCAGGGGCACAGGCTCATGGGAGCCACCCCTGTGTAGCTCACATGAGTCCTCCCTCAAGGTTCAGTCTCTCTTCTCCAGATCCTTCATTGGTCTGGAGTATCTTTATCCTCATCCTCTTCTCTTCTCTTTAATCTCCCACCCCCACCCCTTGGTGGTACCACTTGTAGATTGGGCCTAGGTGTTCTATAATTCTGAGCTATATCAACTCAGCCTTTCTGCATTTTACTTTAAGACAGTTGCTTTAATCTGATTGAGTGGCCTAGAGCGGGCTTGATCTTGCAATCCTCCTGCCTCGGCCTCCTGAATAACTGGAATTACAGGCATGGGTCTGGCTACCTTACAGGTTTTTGAACAAGTAACTCACAGACTTGCTTTACAATTCCACTCATGTATTGTTTCCTCCAAGGACCCACTCAGATGTTGTAGCTAGGCCAGAACGAGGTGCCACTCCCCTGTGCTTGCTAGCCTTGGGATACTTCTCTTTGTGAGTGGTCCCTGTACTCTACGCTGGACAGGGGCAGTGTCTCCTTCTGTCACCTCTGTGTCCAGCACCTGATGGGGGGCATGCAGTAAGTGTGTGCTCCTGAGTCGTGCGGGGATATGCATTGAACAGCTGGACCAACAGAAGTAGTGAATCCTCGTGGGCACGACTCACTTCAGTACTTGGGAACAAATGTCTTGACTTAAATCATGGCTCCTCTCCTTGGAAGCAAGAACTATTTCTAATCATAGTTCATTCATAACTCAGAGTATTCTTCACCACTAATGATAAGTAGCAGAGATGGGATGGAAGATAGTCTTTGGCTCCAGATTAGCCTTTGGCTCTGTTACTTCTTTATCTCTGGTTAACGTTGTGATAGCTTTTGGTCTTCATAGGTAGCTCACCATCTTCTCCTAGCCGATCCCAGTTCTTTCTCATGCCAGCTTGGGTAGCATCCATGGAAGATCTCCCAACTCTCGTACTAGGAGCTCTCCCTCTCAGTCAGGAAGAAACATGGACATTTATTTCAGAAGTCGGTGGGAGGAACCGAGAAATCTGTACATCAGCAGTGTTGACTCTCCAGAACCCAAAAAGAGAACATGTTAAGTCTCCCATAAGTAAGTACAGATTGCACTAGCATGGTGCTTGTTTCCCTTGGAGTCTCCTGCCTGCCCATGGCGGTAACTTTGTGTTCCTGTGAGTGGTAGAAAGGGCTGTGGTCTTGCTGCAGGTGGAAAAGGCCTAGAAGCTAAGGGAGAATCACACCACCAGCCACCTCGTGTCCTCCGAGCTTTGTACCCTTCTCTCTCCCTGGGCATGGTGTTTGGCTGGGAACAGTGATTATTGCTGTTTAGCTTTTGTTTACAGTGTAGAAATCCTTAAAGATAGAGTACCATAGTAAAGAAGGATCAGAGGATCATGCAGTGCCCAACACTACTATGCAGCAAATGAGAAACCAAAGGGCAGAGTTGTCACCCAGTTAGGTCAGCATTACACGGCAGATGACAATCCAGTAGCGCAATACTGACGTTTCCCTTGGTGTCTGTTTTCTCTTTTCTTCCAAAGAGCAAAGTAGCCAGTAGCAGCCAGAAAACACATCCTGAAGAAATTTCTAGTCGAGTGTCCCTTTATTCAGCTACCACTGAATTGCACTGTCACAGAGCCAGAGGGTGTCGTTTGCTTGTAAATACTGAAATTTTGAAATGTCACTGTAACACTGGAAAAATGTTGTCTCAGAAGGTTGCCAAAGTGACAGAATCCCGACATTGTAAATACCAGCCAACACTAGTGCTCATAAATGACAGGAATAAAATATACTTGACTAAATCCATAATAATCACTGATAACACTGTTTACCCTCCGTGACCAGGAGCAATGAACTTGGATAAAAGGCACATGTGTGCAGATATCGTTAATGTGTCTGCGCCTCTAGCCGTTCCAGAATATTTTGGTGGAAAAGCTCCCTAACTATGTAAAAGCTTTACAATAACGAAGAAGCAAATGTGTGAGTGAGGATGTCAGTCACCCTAATGGGACTGGAGGGAGCCATAGCTGTCATCACACCCTAGAGGACTGATAATGCCACCATTGTTCTGCTTAGGACCCAGCTTGAGCTAGGCCCAGTGGGGCGCACACTTCTCTATTCCCAATCTAAGTGATTCCTAGAACATATATTTGCTGCAAGTCCCCGCACATGTTCTGTGCTGTACAGAGAAAATGTAGAGTGGATTTGCAGATTAGAGACCTCAAGGCTGCAGGTGGCAAGATTCAATGAGAACTTGACTTTGACTAGTAAGGGTCATGGTCAGACCACTCTCCCACCCCTACATTTCTGTACCCCGGACCTTTTCTTGATAACCACTTCCTCTTTTTGCTTCCTTCTCTTTTCTGTTCTAGCATAAGAATGGTGCCTGGCTTCCAGGGACCGTGTACACATGCTTAACGTCCAAGTCAGCCTCTCCTGTCCCTGTGGGGGAGCCACTCTCTATGCCCTTAGACTCAGCTCTCTGTAAATGCTTAGGGAGTAAACAACATGGGTTTGCAGCTTCCCAGTTTTCCAGCTGATGACAGTGATCTGTAGTTAGGGCAGGGGCAGGGCCAGATCAGCCTCAGCGTCCCAGGCAGCTGCCCTTTCTGCTCCAGGCTGTGCATAGGGAGAGCTGGACTGCCTGGACCTCCTGCTTGGCTTTTTTGTATGTTTAGAAATTCCTTTCTTTTCTTTCTTGACCTGATTATTTATTTATTTATTTATTTATTTATTTATTTATTTATTTATTTTTACAGTAAGCATTGCCTTCCTGCAACTAAAAACCTGGGCTTTTAGAAGTACTCCTGATGAGATTTGGGGAAACCACGAAATTATACATTGCAGTTTGACGTCTAACTGAGATGTAATGGTGATTATACTTCCTGGATATTTGTGCTTAGGTAGGATTCCACAGAAGTGGAAAAGCCTTGTGTCAGAAGATGCACATGTTAGAATTAGCCGAAACAGTGGTAAAGACTTTGAAATGGTCCGATCGACCAGAGCCCTGGGACGTTGACACATTTTGCTACCTGTAGATAAGGTTTGAGCATCTGATATGATAGCTTGGAGAAAGCAGGAGTGTTGGGAAGCTCTACTGGTCAGTATCCTGGTAACATGGTCATTCAGGCTTGCCATGGGGATTCCGTGGATGGGGACATGGGGTGTGTGTGTGTGTGTGAAGGTACTTGACGACTGGCTGGTAGGANGTGTTGGGAAGCTCTACTGGTCAGTATCCTGGTAACATGGTCATTCGGGCTTGCCATGGGGATTCCGTGGATGGGGACATGGGGTGTGTGTGTGTGTGCGTGAAGGTACTTGACGACTGGCTGGTAGGAGGCAGAGCCTGGGGGACTGATGCGGCTGACGTGATGTGGTAGAGGTGTTGGTGCTGGAGGGATGGTGGCCAGTCTCAGGCTGTGTCCTGGCACTGCTCCTGCTTGTTGATCATGAATGCAAACAGAGACTGAATAGCTTCTTAGATTTTCCTCAAAGAAAGGCAGCTTTGTCTTCCAGGGATGTGCTGGATGGCAGGGGCCGTGAGTGCTTTTCTGCAGCTCAGGCGGGCACCCAGCAGTGCAGGTCTGCGCGCCTTTCATCTGTGATGCCTGCAAAGCTGTGTGGGCCAGAGGAGAGCAAGCGTTGGGGCACGCGAACTGTGCCCGGAATCCTCACCTTTCCAGGGACACGTGTCTCCAGTACCTGCCTTCTCCCTTGCTCTTTTAGTCTTCAGTGGTCCTTTATAAAAAGGTAGTTTTTTGTTAGGAAAAAAAAAATTGAAGTGTTTTACCTCTGCAGTGATAGGTAGAAGGGACTCTCGAAGGCTCGGGAGATAGATCAGTGGTGTAAGCATCTATCTGCTTGGCAAGTGCAAGGCCCCAAGTTCGATCACTGGCACTGGAAAAGAAGAAAAAAGAAATTAAAGAAGGGACTCTTGGACATAGAGCAGTGTAGAAGGTGCTGGCCAAGTTATGGCCAGGTTTAAGTGGCTTGTGTTACATTCAGATTCATTCTTACGTAAAGCTTGCACATGCTCTTGAATTCTGTTCTTCACGTGCACGGCCACAAAATTTAGTCTTCTCTAACCTGTTATCCCTCCCCTTGCTTTTTGATTCTACTGCCTCCTCTTAACTGCTGTTTTAGAAATCAAAAGAGACAGGGGCCGAGGAGAGGGCTCAGTGGAATAAGTGCTCGCCTGGCAAGGGCCTGAATTCAATGCCTGGTTCCACCAAGAAAAAAAAAAAAAGAAAGAAAAGAAAAGAAAGAAAGAAAGAAACCAAAAGAGGGGATGGGGAGCTTTGTCATCTCTGTAGAAATGCCTGTCAGGCTCAGGTAGGTCCTTAGTGAGTTGAGTATTTAATGATTAGTTTAGAGGGGTTAGGTTTGAGTTTAGAAAATAAGCGCAAGATTTGGGGAATTCATGTTTCTGCTCTGCAGACTCACTGGGTTTTCCCCTTTCGCTTTACTTTCCTATTCTCTTCATCCCCACCTACCCGCCCCCTCACTGCCCACTGCCCATCTGGGAACTTCCTCCTGAGAGCACAGAATCTTCAGTCTCCTTACAAGGGACTAGCCCCAAAGTGCCCCCTGGTGGCCAGAGGGGGAAAAGGCAAGATGGAGGATAGGGAAAAGGTGAGGAGATAATTTTGAATCCTCTAATACGTATTTCTTGTTCCTGATATCTAGAGAGTTTTCTTCTCTCATCATGTATGTGGACCAGCTCTGAATAGATTCATATATGACTATATTCATTTTTAGATCATTTACTGTGAGATTTCGTCTACTTTCCTTGGGTGTGATTTTTGTTTCTAGGGGTATTGCATTGTTATCGGTCTTGGTCTTAGACCAGCAGTACTAATAGCACTGAGAGAAAGGAGAGGGAAGAGTGAGAGGAAGAAGCACCCACAGAGTGGAGGAGGCCTCTGCACACTGTCACCGAATGCATGGCTGTGAGCAAGATTGGAAGGGCTGTGATTGCACAGGCAGGGTGCTCAGCCAAGCGCTTGTCACCTCCTCTCCTGCTCATTGGCCCACTGACGTGAGCGCCACCTGATTGACAGCTGTCTCCTGTCAGAGGGCCATCTTTTTTTCTTTTTCAGTTTGACTGCATGCAACACAGACATCTGCAGAGCTTTCAAGCTGACAGAGCCGCCCTGCCTGCCAGCCCCCTAGACTCAGATAGCAGCATAATTGAAGACCTTAGAAAATCCCATTAACCCACTGGCCCTCTTGAACTGGGGTGCACTGCAAAAGGAAGAATTTTGCAGTAAGGTGACTATAAGTGTATTTTGGTTGACACAGGCACGGCATGCAGTGTCAGGATAAACCAGGCTGGTGTACCTAAAACTTTTAGGTGGTAATAGGTCAGGAGGTTTCTGTTGACCTAAGTGTGTGTGAGCAGTTCTTGTAGGCCCACTGGTTCATGGTGGGTTAGACAGAAACATGAAACTACCTGACTCCTGAGGTCCCGTCGTAAATGTCTTCTTTAAAGGTCTTAACTGCACATTTGGCTTGTGTAACAAGGCTGGGATGTGAGTTGTCCGTGCTTTGACATGTAGGCCGCTCTTCCCCGGCCACACCTGATACTGTGTTTTGGGGGGCAGGTGTGAGAACTCCTTCCCTGAGTTTGCGGCCTCTGTACTGCACAAAGCGAATGGCTAACCCAATAGAATTTGTAACTGTGTCTCTCAGACACAGATGAGTAAGAGCTACAAAGCCGGATTTTGTGATTCGGAAATAGTTTACACTATGCAAATATCTACCTGGGAATTTGACAATTTAATTTGTTGTTCTTCTTCATGCCATTTATTTGGAAAACCCAGGATTGAGTTTCTACTTGGGTTGGCTTGACGTACAGAGAAACTGGCTTGGTTTGAGTTGTATCATCTGTATGTTGGTTGAGGATGCTCCCCCCATTTGAAAATGATTTAATTGTATCATAAGTTTAGCAGGAAGAAATCATGTCATTGTATTCCCTAAAATTTGTATTCTGACTGCATTTCATTAAAAGGGCAGGATGTGGAAATATTGAATACTTTTATTCCTCCTTCACTTCATGTAATTCTTCTTATTCCTTATTTGTAACTTTGTTAAACCTAAGCAAAAAAGAAGACTGAGATCTGGAGTAATTTATCTGAATTCTTTCTACTCTGGTGTAACACAAACACGATCTTATTTCAGGATTGTTCGTGGGAAAGAGCAACATTAAATTAGCCGGACAATGTTCAGGGACCAGACAAGAAAAATATCTTTTCCAAATTGTCACTTCCAGACTAGCAAAGACCAGTTGAACAGTGCTGAGTGCTGTTTGAAATCTAAATGTCTGTAAACTGGGGGGTCAAAAAAAACTGAGTCTGTGTCCTGACTTCTAGCCTAACTAGGACTTCTTAAAAGTTTCATTTCTATCTCTGAAAAATGTCCTCCTCTGCCTCATGAGAACCCTCGCAGCTCCAAGTGTCTGTGACTGTCAGGATAGGTAATGAGGAACGAGGCAGCTGTCAGCCATGCCAGGCATGCCTTGCGCTCTTGGTGAGGCACACAGAAGGAAAAACATTTCACCCTTGGAGCAAATAATAAACATAGAAAGTATCTGAGAGAAACAAATTCCCCCTGTTATTTTCATAATTCTGGTTTAGTATAAATGGTAACTTCTTTCTTTTTAAATTGTTTAATCTGGGTGATCAGGGTGACTGGGGGTGAAGTCAAGTGCAGTACTTACTTGACACACCTGTGTGGATACATTGCTCGTGGGGGATGGCTTTGTCCAGCACCCGTGTTCAGGGAACTTGAAGGCACTTTTCACATTTCAGTATCTCAAAAATTCATGATGGAGTTGTATAACTGGCAGCCTTTTTTTTTTTTTTAAACAAATAGATATGAGTCTCTCCTTGTATTCATTCAGTGGCATCTTGTATTTGACAAAGTAGTTATGAAGGAAGTGAACAATTTTTTAAAAAAACACCTGAGAAATGCTAGGTGACTTCTTTCCTTCAATGCTAACTAACGCTGTCAGTGTCCTTTTCAGTCACTTTGAAAGATCCAAGTTGCTTTAGAAAGACAATCCTCTCACAAAGCTCCTTCTCCCAGAATTCTACACATCTGACCCACTCAAGGAAGGTGAGAGATACATGCCAGGAGTCCTGATGTAGGGGCAATCTTCTGAGCCTAGTAATGTCCACACTTGAGCTTTTCTTACGTATTTCTTTGTAGAATTATTTCTGGTTTTTATTGAGTTAGAAATGCCAGATAGCTTCTTCAAAGGAAATTCAGGGATCATGACCACTTTTCAAGTTGAAACTATCTTACTAGGTCCAATATTATTAGTCAAAGGTCAGTAAATGATTTAAATGTTTGTATTTTCACTTACCTATAGAGTTTGTTAATACTTTAGAGATTGTCTAGCTCAACATTTCATTTCGCGACTGAGTAAGTAGAGGAACTTAAACACATAGAGGAAATTACTTGTTTAAGGTTGACTTTGGAACTAGGTAGAACTTGGGTATTCAGGTGCATATTTTTGGCATCCTCTAAGCTATGTATATAAGAGAGACAAGCTTCAGTGCAGTAGATATGGGACTGAGTATAGCATAGATATTCATATTTTGCTTATATTTATGAGTATTACATGCATATTTATAGAAGTGCACATAGTTGCTTCTTTTTGCTTTCTGAACACAACACTTGTTTTCTGCCTACTGCCCTTCTAAATTCACAGATGATTTAACAAGGACAGAAGCCAGACTTGTCATCTACAGTTGAATATGCACCACAGTTCATGCTGCAGTACCCCATTTGATCTTTGTTTTGGGTAAACTCTGATTGTTGAGAATGCCAAAGCCATAGGCACTGGAAGTGTAGCATAGGCCTATACTTATTTGCAAGTTTGGCTAAATACTCTCAGAGTAGGTGATGTTACAGTGACTTAGTATGGCTTGGTCTGGATGTGTTATGTTTTCAAAGTTAGGCATTTTCACTTTAGAAAAGTGAATCTAGATGTGTTTTTTCCTGAGAGAGAAAAAGAGAGGAAGAGAGCGAGATAGAGACAGAGGCAGAGACAGACAAAGAAAAACAATAAGAGAAGCATGCAGTCAGATAGGCACTCAGAGAGATGGAGATGGAGAAAGGGAAGAAAGAAATGTGAAAGGAAGAAGAAAAAATGTAAACTTTTAATGCAAACTGAATACATTGTATGTTTGTGTCATATATATTCATTTTTGAATAATGTTTAACAGTATTTTTTATAAATATAACAATGGCTCCCCAAGACTTTCTACACTGTTGTTTGCTTTAAAACTGATGGAGTGAGAAGAGAGGTGAATCTTAATTATTCTTTTAATTAATTAACTTGCGATTTACAAAAAAGATACATTTTGTTTTAGACCTCTTGTTAAGTAAAGATGCCAAGTGTAAAATAATACTAACTTAATTTTAAAACTGGTAAACAAGGCCAAGATGATTGGAATCCTAGGCATCATAAAGGAAGATTGGGATTAGCACTCAAATGAATAGCTTCACAGTTTTAATTTTCCAACATAGCTCTTTAACTAATTAATCTTTAAGACCTTAACCAACTCAAGCTGTAGCATGAAGGAAGGAAGTTGGTAGCAAATTTGGGAACTTCAGGGACTGATTCTCAAACCATCGTTAGTCTGAGATGGACGACTGTGAGGATATTTACACATGGAAATCAGTATGGTGTTGCAAGGTCAAGCGCTAACATCTCGTACGTACCTGATCTGCTAGTTTTGCTGTGTCAGTCATCATTGTGGACTGCATGTTTGTGTCCCAAGAACATGCTAAACTCTTAACCCTGCTTCCATGATGTCAGAAGGTGGGACCTTTAGGTGGAAAAAGCTCATGGGGATAGTGCTTCCCGATGAACTGGGCATTTCTGAGGGGAGAAAGGAGTGCAACATCACTACCCCTTCACACACACACACACACACACACACACACACACGCACACATGCACATATGTGCATGTGCTCACACACACAGAGGACAGCTGTCTGCACACCAGGACAAGCTCTCCTCACGATCTGGCCATGCTGGCACCCTGATTGTGGACCTTGAGAGCTGTGAGGAAGAGATGTGTGTGGTGGAAGCTGCCTGGTCCTTGGCATCTTTTTTTTTGTTTTTGTTTTGCGGTACCGGGGATTGAACTCAGGACCCTGCACTTGCCAGACAAGTGCTGGCATCTTCTTTTGACAATATTGGTACACACTGACTGTGGCATTATTGATTAGTTTCAAGTGCTGTTCTTTCACTTTCTGAGGTTTTGATATTGAAAATGAGCATGAGGCTGAGTAAGTAAAGTGTTCCACATAAATCCTGAAGTGGTCCCTGCTCTTCTGGGAGGGGAGAGCTCTTTGGACTGATCTTTCCCCTCCTCCCGGACTTCCCAGGATCTCCTCCCTCCTGATGTCCCTGCCAGCCAGTAGGGGTGACCACTGCCCAGTTTGGCTCCTTGCCACACCTCAGAGTTCCCAGTGGAGGGTTGCTTGATCATTTCCAGGTGCATTGTGTCAGTACAATCTAGCTGCCAGGCCAAGTTAATCCATCATGCTGTGTTTTGAGTGGCTGGAATGGTTCAGCCCTACTTCCATGATGCTACCTCTTAAAAAAAGTTCTTCATCATGAATAGAAATGATGTCTGTTGGGGAACACCTCACAATGGAGAGTGTGACATCTTTTTGAATACGGTGTAGGATAACTTCACTGCTTGGCTAGTTTTGTATGACATCTTTATGTCATTGTATCACCTCTGGGCCTCAAACTAGCTTCTCAGGAGACCTGTGTCCTTGCGTCTCTCATGGAAGCATTACTTTTCTGCATTAACTTGCTGTTGCTCAACACTCTACTGGGGATAGCAAAGGGTGGTGGTATTTTTCTTGTTTTCCAGTACTGGTTACTGACCCTGGTGTCCTTCCACTGAGCTACATTGTCAGGTCTTTCTAATTTTATGAAATAAGATCTCATTAAATTGTCCACTCTAGGATCAAAGTTGTGATCCTCTTGCCTCAGCCTCCCAGAGTTCTGGGATTACAGGCATGCAC
The DNA here is from genome assembly GCA_002564285.1 of Tympanoctomys barrerae. NCBI lineage: Eukaryota > Metazoa > Chordata > Mammalia > Rodentia > Octodontidae > Tympanoctomys > Tympanoctomys barrerae. The sequence goes on from NDGN011468384.1 coordinate 16,990, forward strand.
CACCATGCCTGACTGTTTTCCAACTTTCTGTTTGGGGAGCTGGGGATTGGACCTTCCACATGCTAAATAAGCATGTCCTCTGTCACTGAGCCAAAAACCAAACCCTAAAGATTCATTTAACATTCTCTTCCCGATGAAGTAGTTTTCTAGAGCTGGTCATCAGTGCTGGAGTTTTCTGGGTACCATGTATAAGGGGAGAGGAGGAGATACCTGGTGTGTATGAGAGAATCCACAGCTCAGTTGGTCTACCCTGCTACTTGGAGGCCAAAGTCAGGCTGGAAAACTTACTGGGTAAGAGTGGAGGATGTGGCTCTGTGAGGAGCCTGAACATCTGCCCTCTGGCTCTGCAGCTGGGAAGTGATGTTAGCATTAGCATGTCCTTTCTAGGGGCTTGTGAAGCTACATCGAAAGATTTAATGTATAGAAGACAATTAGAAGAATATCCTAAATACTTCTAAGGATTTTGTGAATGTTTAATAATTTAATATCTGTAAGACACACAAATACATTACACTATGGATGTGCTCAAGAAATGGTTGCTATTATAAAATGGACACATAAGCTAAGCTATAATATATCTTCAGCCTTAAGTGAACGGAAGTGGGCAATATGTTTGAATAGGTTTTTTTTTTTTTTATCTAAATCTATAGCTGAAGTACTTGTATTGAAACTTCAGTTTTGTCCGCTTCATATCTTTTGTGATATTAATTAGCCTTTGCATTTCCCTCCTATGAAGGTGGCCATTCTATTTTGTAAGTGCTCAAAACCTTACTTCATATTAAAAACAAAATGAAAGCAGCATATTAAAAGAAAACATTTCTTTATAAAAAGAGACATTAAAAGCACATTTCTTTTTAACATATTAAAAGAAAATAACTTGGCAACATCAATAAAAAGTTAGATTTTATTCTTCCTAATGTGCAGAGTGAAAGAGAGATAAAAACTAATTTTTCTAGTGCTACAGAGTAGCTAATGGCAGCCACATCTAGGCTTCTGTTCCTGCTCATAACTGGTTTTGTTTCAGACCAAGTTTGCTGTGGTATGGAATTGCCCTTGATTTCAAATCATAGCATAATTTAGTGTATTGCTTTGTCCCTCTTCATTATAAAAATTCAATGAAAAAATGTTTACTCTTCATTATAAAAATTCAATGAAAAAAAATGTTTAAAGTGTAGTAGAGGTGTAGCTGCTCCCTGGACATTAGTAGGTTGAAATTCCTTTGTGGAATCCCAAGGTTGTCCTGAATGAAGGCGATGGCACTTCACCAGCCTCTTTGCCTGTTTTGTGGAATATGCCCAAGTGGCTGTTTGCCTCAGTCCTGTGTAAGCATAGTTACTTAAAAATATCATTTATAAAACTTGCCTATGCTGAGTTTGGCTCAAGTACTTCTAGATATAACAGGACAGAGTACCTCACCACATATTCCTAGAAAGATTTACTTGCTACGTAGAACGTTAGGAGACCTGTGTCATGGCTGTGATGTTACCAGAGGCTACAGGAGACTTGACTCAGGCAGGTGAGAGAATGCAGGCCTGAGCAGAAATAAGAGCTGGCGTCTCACCAGATTGTCTCCATTTAATCTCAAACAGAAAAGGGTTAGTGTTTTCACTTCTCATGAAGGACCTCTTTCTATATTTTATCCTGTCGAGTTCACCAGGTGACTCAGGCTTTGGCACGATGATGACATGTTTGTGGAGAGTCACTTAACTGCAAACCAGGGGGATGAGAAGGTTGACTTCTGAAGAGCTGCTGTGTGTGCAGGCCACACTGGCAGGGCATGAATGTCCGTCATACACCCGCAGTTTAGCAGCCCAGCTCTCACAGTCCCTGCTGTTGCTTCAGCTTGCTGTATGTAGCTTTCTTGCTGACTCACATTACTGAAAGGGTGAAGGTAGCAGCACCCTGCTAAGATTCTCATAGGAAAGCTCAACTTCAAGTGACTCGTGCAAGGAATGATTTTTCTTGCATTTATAAGTAAAGGATGATTAAATACTTGATAGTGAAACATACAAACTCTGTTTCAGTATAAATGGCAGAAGCGTACCACGGTTCTGGAGGCCAGGTTTTCCTTGGTTATTAAGGAGGTATGGATAGGTAACTGTAATAGGAGTCCATTGCATCCTACAGTCAAGTATGGGAGGGTGGGATGTAGACACGCCAGGGGAACGGAGCTGAAGAGCCCTTTGGAAAGCAGCAGTTGTGAGTGGCTGAGACACAATAGCTCTTTCCGTACTTAGGTTCAAGTAGGAAAAAAGAGTAGTGACTGGCACCATGCTGTAATGAAGGAGTTAAGTTGGAAGTGAAGCTCTGAATTCTAGTCCTGCCTCTGAGTTAGCCAGCATTTCAGCCTGCTAACCCCGCAGCCACAGGGCCACGTCTGGCAAATCCTAAAGCCCCCTGGGATAAACTATATGACATTTTGATTCCCTTATTTATGTGTCTTTAAAAAGTGTAAAAATAGGGGTTGGGGAGATAGCTCAGTAGAATAAGCACTTGCCTGGCAAGGACAAGGTCGTGAGTTCAGTCCCTAGTACCTCAAAAAAAAAAATTGTAAAAATAATTCTTGGATACTTTGTTAAAAGTGTAAACACTTAAGTCTACTGAGTAAAATGTTAAGCTGTAACAGTATTGCACTTTCAGATTCTTTAGTTCAGAAACAGTTGCTTTGGATTTAGAAAATTTCCCATTCTTCTATGCCTTATGAATAAAGGTTTTCTTTGTGACTTCAGTAAAGTTTTGACTCAGTAAGATTTCTTGTTAATTCTATTCTTAGTTATTTTATGACTTTTTTATAAATAGGATTTTCCCATTAACTAGTTTTAATTGGTTAAAGCAAATATATAGAAATGTTGTCTTTTTACTGTATGTTTATTTCATAATTTATTAAAAACCTCTGGTAGCATTGTAAAAATTTTTTCTTAGAAAAATCACTGGCAAAGACATAATGTTATCTCTTAAAGTATCTTTCCATGTTATTTGCCTTCTGGCAACGTCCTACAGTACTTTGTCAAAGGGACATTAGAATACAGTTTAGTGTTTGACTTTTCTGGTTTGAATTGGGGATCTTCAAATGTTTCCCATCATTAAACAAATTTTCTGTAAGCTTCTAGTAGATAGGGACACGTTCTTATGTTTGAACACCTTTCAAGATAATGCATGTGTGCAAGCTGGCTATATGTTCTCCTCGGAAATATCCATTTTCCAGTTTTATAATTAGTTGCACAAAATAAACATGTAGTTCTCTCCTAGTAAACATTCTTAACCTGTGTTTGAGATTTTTATACAGACAAGTTTGTAATTATATTGACTGGTATTTCCTCTTTTCCATTTCCCAGATTTACCCAAGTTTCAAAGAAACTTCTTTTACTTAATCGATAGTCTGCATATTATTTTTATTTAATTAATTTAAAATATATATAAATGCTTATCTAGATTTTTATATTATATGTACCATTCAGATAATTTTTAAATCTCTACATATTCAAATGTACCACTGAGGGTATAGCTTTTCACTGGATTACTGCTTTATTTGAATGTTATGAAGTTTTTTTTTCCTGCATTTCTATCATTATGTAATAATGGATCCTGAGTTGCTTTATGCATTTAGTTTTTATTTTTTGATACTGGGAATTGAACTCATGACCTGAGGCTTACCAGGCAGTTGCTGTCACCCAAAGCTATATCCCCAGCCGTTCTGTATTTTTTTAAATATCATTTTTGAATTTCTGTGTAGTCCAAGAGTTATTAAAATACTTGGAAAATTTCCTTCTTTAATAAAATAATTTTCCTGGTATCAATATAGGTTTTTTAAAATTGCAGTTTGGATGCAGCAGAAATAGCCTGAATATTTCCTACAATGGGTTAGTTTCTTTGTGGTTTAATAGTTTCTTTTTTCTTAGAAACATTGCACATGCATTTGGAAAGCACGGACACTCTATTATACCCGTTTTAATAAGTTAAAATTTTGAGGCATTTGTTATGGTCCTCCACCTTGATTATGGATTCATCAATTTCTCATGCATTCATGCTTTAAAAATATACCTCAACATTGTCATATAAGTAAAACTTCATGAATAGTTTATATTTTGAGAAGACTGTTTCATCATTATAAAATATTCTTTTTTAAAATAAGTTTTTGCCTTGCACCAACTTTTAACCTAAATGTGGCTATCTTTTCTTTTTGTAGTTTTATCTCATGTGCTTTCTACTTTTTTATTTTCTATAGTCCATCTGTTTCATTCTTTGTGGTCTGTTAACATACCATTTAATTTTATATTTTTCTACCTTAATGTAATAGCCACTGTAAATTTAGGAATATATTCTGTATATAAACACAATAAAATAAGATTATATTATAGTCATTAGCATATATTAAGCTTATTTTTGTCATGCTATTATTTGAATTTTTCTAGTTTTCCTATTTAATTTTCTCCTTTTTTGATTCAATTTCTTTTGTTATCACTTTTCATATATTTTACGAAATTTCTTTCTTTAATTGGGAATCATACATCTTATTTCTTATGAAAATTGCTTTCACTTTTAACACATTACGTGTTTCTATGAATATCTAGAGTCCAGTAGCTTGCATGTCTTTGTTGACTATGATAGCAAAGAATCTTCACATATTTTAATCAGTTTACCCTTCTACCCATCCCTTTGACCTCAGAGTTGAAATCAGTATATTTCTTTCTATGTGTTATTTTGTTTTGTTTTAGTTGCATAAATAATTATGCAGATCTCTTAGGATTTCTTGCCCAAGATGTTATTTTTGGTGAGCCATGCTGTTTTTTTCAGTGGAATTTATGGGTGGCATTATAGAACCCTATTTCATGCTTACCAGGAGCTGGGGAGTAAACAAGTTTCATAATTTTTGCATTTTCAACGTTGCTGTTACTTTGCCTACCTCTTCACATGCATCTTTAGTTTTATATATATACAATTTGAATTTTAAAGTTATTTATGTACTTTTTCTTTCTCTTTTTTGGACTTGCCTAGCAGTCCTTAAGCACACATTATTTAATCACACTGATTGTTGCATCAGACCCTCTCCAACTTCATATACTTTTCGACCCTGGTTATTAGATGATCCTGGATTTAGCTTTTTCCTGGCATGGCTCATGATTCAGTTTTTTTTTTTTTTTCTCCCATCTCTGGTGTTAATCCATGTACTTTATCTTTTAAGGACATCTCCAAACATCCAGTCCACTCAAAGTGGTCTTTCACATTTTACACACACACACACACACACACACACACACACACACATTTATGACATGTGGGGCTAGAGGAAGAGCAGAAGCATGCATTTAATTTACTGTCCTACTTCAGCCTTCTAACATTGGACTTCATACATTTTCAATGCGTTTAAATACAGTACCTTGTAAGAAAGAGCATAACGATATTACTCTTATTTTACAAATGAACAAAACTGCAAAAAGGCATTTAACATATTCTTTTATTTGTTAATCAATTCATTGGTTCCATTGATATCAATTATCTACTGTATTGTCCTTCGCTACCCCCTTTGCATCTGGGAGTTAAACCGAACCTCATGCTTACCATGCAGGCAGTGTGCCACTGAGCTGTGTTACTGGTCTTTCAATTAACTGTTTTCTACGAACAGTTTCTCTAGGCCATGTACACAAAACGCTGACTTTTAGAACCTCACACTGAAGGTGGAGGCAAGTGGGTCACAATAGAGACTTAATCACTTTCCTCTTTGGCCCCATCATCTCCTTGATCAGAAAATTTGGGACACAACTTAGTTACATGACATTACAGTACAGGTTCTCATATGTCCTGAGTCTTAATTGACCTTGGAAAGCTAGGGCCAAAATG
>NDGN011468388.1:0-15646 GCA_002564285.1 Tympanoctomys barrerae
AATCAGTGTCTTCTTTAGAATCCTTAGTAATTCTTTCATTATAGTTGTCATTTCTTTATTTACTTCAGAGATTATTTCTGATCTGATTTTCTCTATGCCTTTCTGCAGTTGTTTCTTTACCTCAGATGCTATTATTTCAGAGATTTCAGGTGTTATTTCCAATTTCTCCTATGCTTGTGTCTCCTGCTTTTGTTCTAAGTGGGCTCAAGTCCTGAGACGGCATTTTTCTCTTTCTCTTTGTCATTTTATATAGCATTGTCTTCTGACCTTTGGTGTAGAGCTTTGGTGAAGTTGTTACCTTAGCATGTACCAATATTATTACCCAAGAGAGATTATATGGTTAGGGCAGCTACAGTTTTGTATTTACAGAAGTATAATTAGCAACACTAATCATGGGTAGTGAGATTTAGCAGTTGACAAACTTTTGTATCTAATGAGTTTTCCTTTTAAACCCCAAGAACAAACATTATGACTATAGCTAAGCAGATATTAGATTGGGAATTTGTACTTAAAATTAGTTTCCCTAAATTATGTCTAATCACCCTTTTGTACCTGTAGTCTTCCAGACAGACTAGTTCACCCTGGGTGAACTCAATCAAGAGAGAAAGAGAGAGGATGCTGTCATAGATATGGGTCTAACAAAATGTCTAAGCTTACCAGGTTCAGATCTACAAAGTTTGAACTCACCCAGGTGGGCCTGGCCTGGGTCTGGCTGCTATGCTTCACTTCTTCTTGCTGTAGCCCGTGGAAGTGGACCTGCTGTGCCCCTCTGGAAAGATGTTTTGCTCCTGGATTAGTTGGCTGAGTTTTACCCCTTGCCTCTTCACAGGGAGTTCTGTGGTAGGGTTCCACACCAGGCCTATTGATGGAGTAGTTTCTGGCCAGCATGTGGAAGGTCCCACACACACTGGACCTCCCCACCTGTTGGAGTAGACTCTGGTGGGCCTCTCTTATCTATGTTTTTCTCATCCCATCACAATTTTTCCCTTTGAACATCAACAGCCATGCAGAGTTTCAGAATAATGTAGGTGTTTAGTTTCTCTGGTAACAGTCTTCTTGGGTTATGGCTGCAACAATGAGGTCATCAAGGTGCAATTGTCCCTTAGTGTAAGGAAAGCTTTAAGATTGGTAGCTGGGGCCTTTCCAAAGATTTAGAGGAGCTTTGAACCCTTGTTGAAGCCTTGTCCAAATTAGCTATCCCTTTATGCTTGTGACAGGATCCTTGCATTGAAATGCAAAGATTGGTCGACTAATTGATACAAGGCACAAACACAAAAAAGCATCCCTTAAATCTAATCAGATAAGGCAGACAGCACTTGCTGGAATGAGTCCCATCAGCATGTATGGATTTGGACACTGTTGGGTGAGTAGCCTTGGTAGAGTGATTTATAGTATGCAAAGCCTCTACTGGTCTATATTCTTTGATCTGAGGGTTATGTACTGGCAAAAGTGGGGTGTTCCAAGGGGACTGAAATCTAGTTAAGATTCCATGATCTAAGAGGNATTTCAAATGTTCTTGAATGCCTTATATGGTCTTCTGTGGAAAGATGCATTGGTGATCCCTAATTAGAGTTGTTCCTGGATTTAATTATGCTATCCCTGATGGCCGATTTATAGTCAGCCCTAGGAAGTTATCTTCATCCCATACTCCAGGAATTTTATGCACCAGCCTAAGTAGCTCACCCATTTATGGCTTTTGTGACTTGTCTGAAAACAATCTCCATTCTTCTGCTTGTGGACAGTGAGGCTTAGCACCATAGTTTTTGTTTGGACCAGGTTTGGGGCTACGTCTTATTGCAGCCCAAAGGTAATTCGGGCTTGTACCTTTTGAGGTAAGCTCTTCTCTAGCAATGGAAGTTGACAGTTTGAGAGAAATAGGATCTCATCTTGAGCTACTCACTGTCCCTCCTCCCATGGCACATCTTTTAGGATAACAAAATGGCATTGTTTCTGACTCTGGTGGTTTCCACAATAGTGATATTTTCTTAGACAGTGACTCAGTGGTTTGGGTTACTCCTGAGTATTTGGCTCTGATGTCCACCATAAAGCCCATCGGTGGGCCCCTTATTTTTACTGTGACCATGTGATCCTTAGGGCATATGGAGATGGAGCCCAGCCTGGCCTGATTCAGTTCCCACCAGTCCAATCAGTCTGTTTCCCGTTCTTGTGAGTAACCACTGGTGATGAGGTCTCTGGTTTTATAGTCTCCACTATGTTTTTTTGTCTTTTTCTGGACATTCATTCTTCTAATGTCGTAGCTTTCTGCACTGAACACATTGATTCCTGGCTAGTAGCTATCAGTTCCTGGGTCCCTGTCCAGTTAGACCTTTGTCCTGCTCTGTCCCTTGCCTCCATCCTTGGTTACTTCTGTCTTTTTCCCCACTAGTGTTGCAGCTAGCACATCTGCCTTTTGTTAAGCATTCAGTAGGCCTCTGGCTTGGTCTCTTAGTAACAGTAAACATGTACTCTAGTAGCTACTTCTAAGAGCCAAGTAGCACTCATGCCAGAGAGCCCTCTACATTCTACAATTTCTACCTGATGTCCCCTTAGGCTTGTCCCACAAAGTTGCATTTACCATGCATTGACCTCAGGCTGCTTCCAGGTTAAACAGAGTATAGAGCCAAAATACCTCAGAAAGTCTCTCAGAATTGACAGGGACTTTTGTCTGGTTTTCGGAACACCTCTGAAAAATTTTCCATATTTATAGCTTTTTTTGTTGTTGTTTTCTATCTTCAAACCTTTCAGGAAAGCTTCTTGATATTTTATTAGACTATCCATCCCTGCTACAACATTTGTGGCCTAAGTTGGTTCAGCCTCAGAGAATTAGATTTGAATATACGCTTGGACGTTCGTCACTCCTGCAAGAACGTGGTCCTCTACTCTGTGGAGAGCTGCCTGAGTCACTTTCTGGAGCTCTTTAGTAGCGAGTAATGTCAGGAGAATCTTTTTACAGTATAGGAGAGGGAATGATGCGCCACTTGATGTCAGTGGTTGAAAGGCTGGTAAACCAAGGCTGATTGTCCCCTTTGGATTTGACCTTCTGTGTCAATAAATAGTTGCCATATTCTTATGGAGGGGAATCTGTAGGGCACTTCTATGACCTGATCAAAGATGATTGGCTTTCTCTGCCACTTATTTATTAGGAATTTCTTCATTTTTTTCTTCCTTGGTGAGTATCCTCTTTTTTCTTCTGGGAGGGGGTCACCAGAGAGTTACTGCTTTCTGACCCTGACTGTCCATGTATGGGCCTTGGTAGAGGCAGATAAATTGATGTATTGATGTGTAAGGGGAAGTTATTCCTGTCTCCTCTGTGGTTCCTATATGAATGTTTTTTCTTGGGTTCCCTGTTGTTTTGCATTAACTCCTGTAGCTACTGCAAGGGTGGGCTTCCCCTCTGCCTCTTATGTTGGGCACAGCTTGAGCCACAAATGTTTTACAGTATGTTTCCAGAGAGGGTTGAAGCTATGCAGGCCAAATTTGAGCCACATTCAGCCTTGAGTCAATGTAGGGAAATTATTTTGAATGTCCTGGTCACTGTTCTCCATCTCCAGTCACTACTTAATATACCCTTCCAATCATCCCCTATCTATTTCCCCTTGACAGGTCAGCCCAAATCAAAGATGCCCAATTAATTTCTTAAAGAGTTCTCAGCCTCTGTGGGGTTAGCTTACTCCATATCCCACAGTACAAAGTTATTTTGCATATATTCTAATGAGGTGAGTTTGCGCATCTCCCTTCCTATTTCACCCAAAGGTTACCCAATTCACTTTTATAATTGCTATAAACTTTGTACAACAAACTTGGCTGCAGCCGCTTGGATTTTAAGGTTCTCCCTCCTTTTTCTCTCAGATTCTTACTTTGTAAATTTGATTAACCTTGAATCCAATGTTCTTATCTTAAACCAACAGAGAGCAGAGAAAAGAGCAATTTATTCTGTAATTGCAATTCAAGAATTTGCAATGCATAAAGAATGTTTTCACATACTCCAATTAATCAATTAAAGTTGAAAACCAAAAGTGTACTTACTAATTAGTTAAAATTATGATTTTATTTTTCCTGTAAGACCTTTATGGGCTCAAGGTGCTTTGGCTATTTAGCCCAGGGCAGGAACGGCTCCTTATATTGTCTCACTCTTTGCTTGCTTTAAAAGGAAAAGATGTAGGGCCAGCCAGATAGCTCAATGGACTAAAGCGCCTGCTTAGGCAGAGCACAGCAGCCAGGGTTCGATCCCCAGGGTGCCGTACCAGCCCCACTGCCTGGGCGTGCTGCAAAGTGATTGAGACTGGGTGTGATGGTACATACCTGTAATCCCAGTGCTTGGGAGGCTAAAAACAGAAGAATCACTACGAGTCCAATCTACATAGTGAGATCCTGTAGACCCTGTACTAAATACATAAGAAAATAAAAAAAAAAAAGAAAGACAAGAAAAGATTCTGCATCCCTCCAATCTCACTGACACAGCTGGGTCTAAGTTTCTCAAACTTTTGCTTTAGTTCCAGCTCAGCAGTTGGACCCACTAGCTGCTCAGGTGTTGTCTCATCTCAGTCCCCAGCTGTGTCCAGGAGACCTGAGACTCATGCTTCACTTTGCTCACTCACATACTCACACGCTTCCTTCCAGACACACACACACACACACACACACACACACACACACACTCTTCCTTAGTTGCTTTTATCCAGGTTTCAGATTCCTAAGCTTCTCCAGTGTGAGCCCCTCCTGCAATTCCAACACTCTGATGACTTCGGCCACTGTCACCCTGAGAACCTTCCTCCTCATCGTGGCCCTTTCTGTTTTTTCCTACTTGGGATGTTGGTTTTGCTAGACTTCCTCTGAGTCTGGCTACTCAGTGCACCTCTTTGCAAGCTGCTCTCCTTGCAGGGCTGTCCTGTGAGTCGTTAGAGAGCTGCTCACCATCGGTGACTCCCACGTGCCACTTGGGGTGGTGGGTTTCATCTGACTTAGACTGGACAGGAGGAACCCACCATGAACTTCTCTTAGGGCAGGCCACTCCCACATACCCACCACCCATATGAATCAGTTCTTATTGTTGGCCATCCTTGATTGGGAATGCTAGAGCAGTCCAATTTTGGGCCAGCTCAGATTACTAGGTAGTTCATGGGAGGTGATAATGCATCTCTTCCATCTAACAGGATGGACTTTCCCCTTGGGCTCCTTTACCTTATCAGCGTTCCTTAGCATGCCATTCCTGAGGCATCCTGTCCCTCCTTAGGTTCTGTTTGTGCTGGCAGGGAAGGGGCAGCTCCTGGCTTGTGAAAGAGCTGATCCCTTCTTCACCAGAAGCTTTGCTCAGGGGTACACCAGAAGCAGGTGTTTCCCAGCTTGCAAATCCCAGCAGGATGAACAAGTCAGCAAGTTTGTAGTCTCCAGTCCTTTTGGGATTTCCCAAAATTCTGGGATTTCCCGAAAACTGGAGAAGTCAGGAGGAATTATGGAACTTTATCAGTGCGTGACACAACCACTAGAAATGTTCAAAACTAAGCTGGGCCCAGAACCAAGGATGTTCTATTTCACACAATTTGTGACAATAAGCAAGTAGATACAGAGAAGTGAAACAAAGGCAATTAGTCATTCTAGCAGCTAACTCTATCTTAGCCTTGGAAGAAAGCATATCCTGTGCATCTCAGGAGGTTAGCGTACTGGGAAACTAGTGGAAAACCCCATTTGTTGGTTTTGTCAGTGATGGTGCTCTGTATTGCCCATACAGGGGAGGCAATGCCCATGAGAAAACTGCTCGATGTGTCTCCCATGCCAGTGAGAAAGCTCGGGACCCTGGTGAGGAAGTGCGCATCCTGGTTCCTAGGAGGGGAGCAGCTGCCTGAGCAGCTGCTAGGAAGGAGCTGGAAAGATTTTGCAAAGGAAAACCCAAGGTTTTTTTTCTCTGAGTTCTGCTTTATTAGACTCAAATTTGTGTCCCAGGGACAGTCTCCATGAGTTCTGGAATTATAGAAATGTAATATTAGTCTAAAACTGTACTTTTGTACACATTTATTTTATACTAATTTTATTTAATTTTATTGTATTGTATTGGTGGAATCGGGGATTGAACTCAGACCCTTGTGCCTGCCAGGCAATCGTTTATTCTACTGAGCCATCTTCCCCGGCCCCACTAATTTTATTTTTGTGAATAATAATTCATTTTAAATTTATTGAATCACCCTTCTGAAGATATTGGAGATTAGCTGAAAGAAAAGCCCCTTATTCCTAAAAATTCAAAAAGTAAGTTTAAAAGAACTTCCACTTTTCCATGGGAGTTAAGGCAAACATATTCTGATGTAAAAGGCTTGAGGAAAGGTAGACTCAGAGTAAGATGTTTGGGGACAAACAAAGCTTCCAGAGAATATGTCAGACTTTCCAGGCAGTGGAATTGATGGGTCCTGGTCACTGGCTCCAAGGATAAAGGAAGCAACAGGTAAAAGCTGAGTATCACAGAGACTAAAAAGAACAGTTCCCTGAGGTGAACACAGGCTATCAAGGAGTGGAGTGGGAAAATGGAACAGAATAGTTAGAAGAGGGGTCTGTTGTACTGTTGGTGGAGGAAGGACAGTGATCATGCCCTTACAAGTGTCCCCTTCCCACCATCAGGACTTCTGTGACTTCCATACTCTGTGATGCAGGCAGGGTTCCATTCTGCAGTTCCTGAAACTCAGAGCTGAGTTTCCTCAGGCAGCCTTGCCCTTGGGATCATGGAGAATGTTCTCTTTCCTGAATATCCCTACTAAGCCATGGCTGAACTCTGGCTTCACATTCTTGGACGTAGAGCCCAACTGCATCTTTCTGAGTACAGTGGGACTGCTCCTTCTTTTCTTTGGTTTCCTGTTGCTGAAACCATTTTTATTAACCCTCTGGAGAAACAGAGATTTCCCAAAGGTATGGAAATGTGGGTGAATCCCCAAGAAAACTTCACTCTTGCTTCCTCTTTCAGTGACTCCTGCAATGAGAAGTCTGAGAAGATAGACCATCATTCTTTAGGGGAAGAGGCCAGGCAGCAGGAAAAGTTGGGGTCTGATGCTTCCATCTGAAGCTCCCACTCTGTCTGGGGCAGAGGGTTCCAGGATTAGATCCCAAAAGAGATACTAGCCCAGATTAGCTCAATTACAAATTGTGTGCTCTCTACAGGAGAATGATTTCTACTGTCACTTGGACTTGAGTCTTGTTCATATTACAGGAGGCCTTCTCTAAGCCTTCCTCCCTGCTAAGGGGTCAGGGAGCCCTCAGCCGAGCCTGGAGTCTGTACTCTGTCCTAGGATTGAGGCTGTGTGAGATAGCACACTAGTGACTCCCAGGTTCAGATTCTGAACATACCCTGAGCGCAGCACTTTTCACTGTGAAAGTTCAGGGAAGATCTCACGCAAACATTTTCCTTTGAGATTTTCAAAGGGAGGGAAATTGAAATTACCTGATCTTTGAAAATTGGTGAAAGAAACAAATTTCGATTAATTAAAAGGGAAGATCATACAATTCTTTGCTGATAATAAATGTCTGAAATTGCTGCATGTCTGAAGCCCAGCCCTGCAATGTGTTCTTGTTGCTCTCAGCATCAGGATGGAAGCAAGCAGATGAAGAAAGCTGGAAGATACAAAGGTACATTTACATCCATTGGCCCTCAGCTCTCCAAGGGCAGTCCTTGTTCCTTTCATGAGTACAAGGTCCATGAATGCTGAGGATACTAAGTGCTGAGCACAGGGCCCTCAGGAGGGGTCCACAGGAAGGCACTCAGACCCTAGATGCGTCTCAGAGCTCCTGCTCTTCCCATAGTGGTCATGAAACAGTGGTGAAGCTGAGCTGTAGACAGCGCCCAAAGTGGGTCCATGTGAGATATCCAGGGAGGATTCTTGGCATCTCTCAACTTTGTGAAAAGTACTTTATAGCTGGGTGCTCTTCATTAACATCCAGGTAACCCCTGACTTCTGGGCTTCAGCTGTAGCTTCTAGCATCACATATGATGATGTATGTGAAGGTAACTTTTAAATGAAGCCAAACACACACACACACACACACACACACACACACACGGGAATGTCCTTATATCATCCATCCCCACTTCATCTTGCCTGCTGACTCTCAGGGCTTTGAAGCTTGGACATCCCAAGTGTCTCTCTATAAAGGGACCCGAGAAGAGCACTGTGTTTCTACCTTCATGACATGGCACTCACTGCCCTGATTTTCCAGGTTGGAGGACCAGCCAACAAGAAGAGGAGAGGAGGAAGCCCTTTTTGATTCTGCACAGGTGCCTAGTCACTTCCATTTTTCCCTGGTCTCTTTTCCTGAATGTTCTATGCATCCCAGTAATCTAGTGCAGCCCACATATGTAAAGCCTTGGTAGCCATAGCAAGATGTCAGTGAAGGCCCTACAGAGCCATGAAGTGTGTTTTGTGAAGTCACAGCTGCGAGACAGTGTGCGGGGGGTAGGAGGCATGAGCTGGCTGAGCCCCACCTGGGACAGCGTGTACTCCATTCCTTATACAGGTCCTGGTTACAACTTTGTACTTTCTGGTCCTGCAGCCACAACACCACATGCTTTTGACAACTGCTGTGTCCAGACCTACCCTGTTAGGTATATAACACCACAATAGCCGAGGTCAGTTGTCCTCTCTAGTGTCCCTGGAAGATGCTGCTCACTCTAAGTCCCCTTTGTCCTCCAACAATTCTGTGACACTGTTATTGTCACAGATCTCTGTCATCTAGCAGTGCTTCCAGGACACTCAATCCCAGCCTCTCCCACTGATTCTTCCCTGTCTATCCTCCATTCTCCCCCTTAACCAGATCACCTTTTTAGCAGACTCACTGTCACCCTCAGCACTTGATAGATCTGTCCCAGAGGGGCCTAATCCTCCCTTGGAGTCCAAGGTCCCAGTGGACTGTTTCCTAGTGGAGCTGATTCTCCCCTTCCACAATCACATCACACCCAGAAAGCAAAGCCTGTCCTCCAGCTAAAAGCTACTCTGTCCCTTTCTCTATTTGGTACAGGATCTCATTATGCAGTTTGGACTCATAGTGATCCTCCTGTTTTCAGCCTCCCCAGCACTGGGATCACGGGTGTGCACCACCATGCCTGAACTTGGTCACTGGCTCAGCGTGCCCCAGGGACAGGGCTGGTTTGGCATGCAGGGCTGGGGATTGAACTATGGTCCCTTCACTTACCAAAGGACATGCTTAGTTCCCTGGGCTAGCTTGCCAGGCCATGCTCTGTCCTTTTCTGATAGTTCTGGTGACTTTCCCACAAAGGACCTAAGTTCTGCTGAAGCCTCTTTCAGAGAACACCTGCACCCTATAATAGAAAAATCTAAAAACCTCAGGCTTCTCAGCCCCAATACCCAGGCCCTCCTGAAGAGAGCAGAAAAAGGCAGATGATTTGATAGTTTTCCTAACAAGAAAGCTATTTTCTTCCTGGACCAGTCAGAGTTTAATTAGAATATCAGAATCAATAATCTGCACAGACCCACACATAGGTGTATACATTTCTTATGAGCATTGGGCTGCATGTAATGAGTAGGAAGCTTTGGGAAGGCTGTTTTCTCTACACCTGTTTCTGGACTTTGAAGTCCACAGGGTGCGTCTCTGTGAAGGGAAGATCTATGTAAAATTAAAGAGAGAATTTTAAGCTGCAGCCCACAAGCAGGAGCAGGAGTCCAGGAGAGCAACTGGAACCTGTTTCCTTTCTAACAGGAGCTGACCTTGGTGCTGAGAGCACTCTGCAGATCCCAAGACCCTTGTTTCTGGGGCTAACCACACATCTAGAGCAAGAGCCATGGAGCTTGAAATAAAGAGATGGAGTTTTGTTGTTGCTGTTTGTTGATTTCATTCAAGCCTTGTAACTCCTCCTTTTCCTTCTGCTCCACATCTGGGAAGGCTGATAGGAGAGCTCGGAAGCTGAGCATAGTGGCTCATGTTTGGAACCCAACAGCTGAGGCAGGAGGATCACAACCCCAAGCCCAGCCTGGCTGGCTGTCACTTTCCTCATTACTGAAGGAGGAGGAGGACATGGTAGAAATAAAACATATATTTGTGAGGAGCTTTCTGTGGTACTGGCTGCACCTGAGAACACTGAGATAAAGATCAGGCTAGAAGGGATTGATTGGAGTGTTTATGGGGTCTCCTGGAAAGGAAGAGAAGGAAGCAGACTGGGCAGAGGAAGAAACTGGGCTTCAATGTAGCTTCAGTGGAAGACACTGCCACCCCACAAGGAGCTGTGAACCTGGCATGACAATTCACAAATGTCCTTGTGGGGTGAGAACTCTGGTCCTTTAAGGTCTTGTCATTTGGTCACTGGACACGAGCCATTCCAGGACTGGGACTATGGGTGGCCTTGGCTAGTGGCTCTTTTAAGCTATAGTCATCTTTGCAGCAGCCTGACTGCAGAGAACTCTGCCAACTCTACTGCCAGCAACTGAGGGACTAAGAGCTTTGCTCCTGTGAGGGAATCTTGTGGGCTAACGCTGGGTCCTATGGACTTGGAAAGCAGAATTGATGAGAGGACCCTTTTGTAGCATTGCTTTTGTCACTGTGGTACAAAATATGCTCTATATATCGACACTTAGTATCTATACAGTTCAAGGTTAAGGTGCTTTTAATATTTTTTATGAGCCTGATGGTGAACTTTATATTCTTTACTACAATATGTTTATGTCATGATTCCTTATTTCAGAATCATAAAGCCGTGTCAGTGGGTTACCTAGAAAATTACTGGATGTGACCATGGCTTCTCTAGATGCTGCTCTGGGAAAGCCATCTCTCTCTGCTTTCTACCTGCCACACTTCTCAAACTAGTCAGGTTCAGAAGACCTAAGTAGCTTCCCAGAGTCTAAAATAGTGGAAATAAAAATAATGACAATAGCTGTCCTCCTCTCCACCCACCTTGTACTTCTCCTATTCGCTTTTGTGTGCTCTGTAAAGCTATTTCTAAAGACTTCCCTTCCCTGGCTTCCTTTAGAGCTGGACATTGGGCTCGGCCAGTGGGCGGCAAAAAGGCAGAAATGAGCATGTAGAAGGTGGACACAGCTGGGGAATTTCTTCCCTTGGTGCCCACACATTGGTACCCCATCTTGAGGGTAGCAGGGTCCTTCTGTGGTTGTGAGGCAGTCCCCACTTTAGATCCCCACTTGCACTGGGCTCACCTAAGGCAGGAAGCCTCAGATGGACCAATCTAGTATGAGGTCAAAGTGGAAAAGTTTTTCCTAAATTCTTTTAAGCTGTCAATGGCTTTGTTTTCATACATAGTTTCCTGGCAATCTGTCGCTAGAAACCCAGTTAATTAGATGTGGATGTCAGGAAAGATCAAACTAACAACTGTGCATTATACCACATACTCATCTTTCTTAATTGCTGTCTGTTGTTCAAAGGTAATAGCAATAAACTCAGATGCAGCCTGGAAGGGTGGCTGTGGCTCCTGAGGCAACAGTTTATCATCATTAGCAGAGGTGATAAGGCAGGTACTGAGAAAACTTGGAAGGTCTCCCGCAAAATTAGCAAGGATGCCTGCCAAGTGCAGGCACTAAGACCTCCTCACATCTTTCTGTCAGCTGCCTGTAGCCAATTCTCTCCTGGTCTGTGTGAGGAACATGCCATGCCTCCTGCCACCTTTCTTCACCACCCTATTTATCATCACAACAGCTGTTATTATTTAGGAACAGGGCTAGTTATTAGGAGGAGGTGATGTTCATGACTGTGTTCCCCCTTCCTAACTTGTAACAGAGCTGTATTTCTAAATTTCCTAATTCTTTTAAGCTAGAAGAACTAGAACTTTGAAGATTTGGATCTGCCCAGGACTTACTGTGAGGTCCTCAGTGGAAAAGGGGCCAGGGGAGGCCACTGAGAGGACAGCCACATTTTAGGTGACCACTGGCACTGAGTGCATGGCTGTGGTGACACCTGGAGGTTTTGTGCCCAGGAAGAGGAAGCTGACGAATCCGTCCCAGGGGGTAACTGCTGAGAACTGCATCCCAACTTATCCTGGGTAGCTGCATTTAAGTGTCTAAAGTAGGAAAATATTAAGTAGTCCAAAGGACAAAGTTATAAATAGTAATAACCTTCAAGACCTGGATCCTTTTCTGATATTTCTGCCACAAACTACTAGGATTCTTCTATCATTCTGTGGAAGAGGTACATGGGAGCCAAATATCTGATGAAATTGAATTTCTCTCCAACCTGGTGTTTGGAGAGAGAAAGTAGATATAATTTGATTTAGAAAAATAGAAGCAGGTGTGCTGGATTGTCTACATGTTCCCCTATCAATTTACTTTCTTCTCTCTTAGGCTTGCTCTGTGCCCCACATGGCCTCCCTCAACTGGCTGCCTTGCCCTCTGCTTTAATTGAATTCACCCAATGGCAGGCATAGGGTGAATGAAATGAGGTCCTCAGAGCACCAGAGGGCCATATGCACCACATTTCCCAGTAGGGGATGAGCCAGATGAGAATGAGGCTGAGGGCACGTTATCAACTTTCTCCAAGTGGCCTCCAGGGTTGATTGCATTCCTCCATGGAGGCAATGGTCTCTTTCTTATGGTACTTGGAAGGAAGTTCACAACTTTGTGCTTGCCAGGTGGAGGAATGGTCTTAATCAACATATTTCTTCACGAAGTCTGGAAGATTCCACTATTCCTTGTGACATCTGAGTATTACACTGTTCCTTTCACACACCCTGTCCTTTTGCAAATAGTCTCTTTGAAATCCTTTCATTTACCTTTTTGAATCCCCTTTGATTTTTTTTTTGGCTGGGGTCCCAAGATATTACAAGTATCATCATCCTTTTGATCCCTAGAGCTAAGACTTACATGCAACTCTTTGACACTTAACAGAGGGAGTTATTTCCTTTCAGCTATCTTCCTATTAGTTAGCTGAATCCCTATTGGCTAGGATGCTTGTGTAACAGTGTAGTGTGCAATCACTATGTACTTAATACATGCTCAGTTTCTGAGTTACTGTTTCAACAAACTTGAATCACAATTTTCCAAGTGAAAAATTTGAGGGCTATTGAATCCTTGTGTTAGAATGGAAATATTTTTTAATCTATTTATTCGGTACAGCGTCTCACTCCACAGCTTGGACTTGTAGTGATCCCTTATCTCAGCCTCCCCAGTGTTGGGATTACACGTGTGCACCACCATACCTGGTTTCAGGGGTTGGCACAGCATACCCAGGGTTCCAGGGCTGACATGGCATGAGATACAGGGGATTAAACTGAGGACCTTGCATGTGCCAGGTTGGTGCATAGACCACCAAGCTATCTCCCTAGCCATAGAATAGAAATCTTGCATCACAGAAATAGGCTGAGAAAAGAGAGGTGAATTTGACTTTTGTCCTTATCTTTATATCCTGAATTTCTCTAAATCTTTTAATTTCTCCTTTGTCATTTCTGGATTCTATACTCTCCTATGTGGTAGAAATAACTAAACAGCTTTCATTAAGGAAAGTTTATAAGGATTTTTAAAAAGGGATAAGCAGAGCACATGCTCATTTCTCCTTAATTGCTTGCTCTTCCATCTGTTGGTCTAGAATAATATTGATAAAAAGAATTAAAGATAGCATATTTGCTCAAGCAAACGAAAACAGTCATTCTCAAGTTACAGCGTATGACATTTTTATGTGTGCAACATGAAGAGGAAAGACTATTTAATGTATTTTAATGTGGTTAATTTGAAGCTAGATTAGATTATCTAGTTAATTCATAGGTTCTTGACTTCTAAAATCAAACTGTGTGTAGCATCTCATTTTTGCAGTAGCACTGCTACTGTTGACAGTGGCTTATATCTAGTCAGCTAGGAAGGGACCTTCAGTACTAAATAAAATTTACAAACTAAAGCACTGACATGATTTTAGAAATAGAGCCACTCTTAAATAAGATTCAATTTCATGTTTCTTAAAATTAACATAACTTTAATATGAGTATGTGTTGGTTTTTTATATATGAATATTTGTTTTTTTAAACCTTGTTAATTTCTCAGTGAAGAAAACATAGGATGATAAAAAGTTCAAAATAAATAAAAGCAAACATTGTAATCAGTACTGTAGCTGAGAGCATTTCTATGGTGGCTGGGGAAATCGACATCAGTTATGATTTATCTCAAAATAAAACAAGACAGCATCTTCGGGTAGTCCTGGAGCTCTTCTCTGAGGAAGGTTTAGTTTGTTCAGGAAAGGGATTCTTCGAATTACTAAACGAGGCTTGGAAGGGAAAATAAAAAATAACAAGCAATTACAATTTCACATGATGCTTTAGAGTTTATGATCATGATTGAAATTGAGCCAATAATTTATTTTATTATCTTGTAATTTGGGGACTACTAAAGGCTTTGGTATATGAAGACAGTTGCAGTAACATGTGAATTTCAACTTTCTTTTCATGTAACCATGAGATCTGTTAAAAATATTTCATATCACCTCTGAGGAACAGTTTGGCCTTCAATTTACACGCTTGCCAAGCTCAAGTCTCAGTTCAAGCTCCAACTCAGGCAGGCAGTCTCCTGAGGGTTGCCAGGTTCCTTGAGGCCTCTAAAGCCCCTGCTGTCTCTATAGTTTGTTTTCATCTTCTCTACGTCTTACCACCTCCACCCAGTGCCCTTACTTTTACCTTGGCATTATCTCTGCTGACTAAAATTGTAAAAAGATATTAGTTAACAATGTCTAGACTAATCATGGAAATGAACACAGTGCATTGTAATGCACCTTACTTGCCCTCTTGTTACCCTAGAAAGGTTGATGTCCATATTTGTTTCCTGTTTCTGCTATCACTTGAATGATTCTTCTTAAAGTTCATATTTGGAAACTTAATCCTTAATTTGTAGGCTGTGTTAGTCACTTTTTTCTTTGCTGGGACAAAATACTTGACACCTACAATTCTTAGAAAAAGAGGCTTATTTTGCTTCACACTTTCTAGGTTTCATTCTTTCAGGGTTGGTCAGTTTCAGGCATAAGTGGCATAATGGAAGAGTCTGGTAACAAAAGCTGCTCACCTCATGGTGGAAAAGAGCAAAGAATGATGGGAGGAGCTTGGAGGGGGAGATAAGACCTTCCAAGTCAGCCACAGAACAACTGGCCTCTTCTCACTAGAGCACACCTCCTGACAGCAAGGCAGATAATGGGCCCCCATAATCCACTCACTTTGCAAACTCATGAGGCTTTGGGGCCACTTTAGATTTGAGCCATAATCTATGTTCATGTTATTTGGGAAATAGGGCCTTTGGGGAAATGGATGAAGTCATGAGGGTGGGCCTCTATGATAGGATTAGTAGCTTTATAAGAAGAGCAAGAGAGAACCAGACTAGTAGTAGCTTACTTGTTTCTACATGTGATACCTTTTGCTGTGTTTTGATGCCCCCGGAAGTCCCTTACTATAGACCCTAACCTACTAGTACCACATTGTCAGACTTTTCAGCCTCTACAACTCTAAGTGAAATAAACTTCTATTTTTTTATGGATTACCCATTCCATGATATTCAGTTATTAGAGATAGAAAATGAACTAAGGTGTTATTTTTGGTGGCATTTTGATTATTGCTTATTGTTGTTGTTGCTGTTATTAGCTTACAGAATGCACTGAAATATGTCCTTGTTTGGCTTACAACTTCTTTTTTTCCCCATAATTTTATTGAGAGACAAATAGCAATGAGACAGTTTCAAATCAAATT
>NDGN011468392.1:0-17903 GCA_002564285.1 Tympanoctomys barrerae
ATATATGATTTCACTCAAAAGCCCTAGACTGAGGCACAGCTTTGAGACATTTTTGCCCTTTATAGTTTTAAGCATATTCATTTCACTGGTCTTAGCCTATTTATTTATCTATAAAAGGACCCAGTCCAACGATGTGCTAATGAATTGATTGGAAAATCGGTGAAAAATAGAAAAGTTAATTAAAGGTGGTATATTATCATCTACAGCCATTACATCTTCCAGGGAGCTGGTCTTTTAAATCCTGTCAGCGCCATCAAGAACCTCTACAATGTTGGGCCTTGACTTGTGTTTTGCAGTTAGAGAGGTGGCGGTGTAACAGAGTAAGTCCTGCGATCAGGATCAAGTTTATAACAAACTTGGGACTTCAGGCAGATCGTCCATCAGAGTGGTCACCAGTATGCCCTGGATACCCACTTCAGGCAGTAGCAAGCACAGAGCAAGGCAAAAGTGAGGAGGCACAAGAGGGAGGGAAAAAAAGAATGGGAAGGGGGAGAGCGAGAGGGAAGGGAGGGACTTGCAGGTCAGTGGGGACCGCTCAGCAGTTCCCAGTAAGTACCACAGTGTGAGCGAGACACACGAAGCCATCAGCCCTGCGACTGGAGGGGGTGGCAGTAGAGGGCATGATAGCACTGCGGCTGGGAGGAGGGATGGGGTTCACACAGAGCCCCAGAGAAGGGAACAACATGGACGAGCAGGAGAGGCCCCACGGCAGGCCACCCTGAAGTTGGCCCCAGGGCCCCCACCTGGTATTGATGTCTTTGTGTAATATCCTCTTCCTGGGGCTGGGTAGAGCATCTTCTAACCAAGAGAATATGTCAAAGAGGATGAGATGTCAGTCCTGTGTCTATATTACATTATCTAATATCTTACATTTTTTAATACTCTTTCCTGATGTCCAATTTGTTCTAGGGTCTCGGTCATCTTGTTGGCCTCAAAGAATCAAGCTACTCTGAATCTTGGAGGCATTAGGAAATGAACTCTGCCTACAATGAAGTGAGCTTGACAATAGATTTTTCTCCACTCGAGCATCCAGATGAGAACACAGCCCAGCCAGGACTCTGATTGCAGCCTATGCTGGAGCATAGAACCCAGCTCACACACTCCCTGAGACAGCAAGTGTATGATTTAAAGCTGCTAAACTTGCTTTATCTGCTGCCCAGCAATAAAAACTCATACAAATTATGAATCAGTTACAGAACATTGTTCGGCTTAGAAGAAAGGTATGGACGTTTCTTAAGCTTTGGTGTTCCCAAAAGTGAAATTGGACCTGCAACAAGATCAAACATAGCTCTTTTATAGCATCATTAGGAGAGTCAATGAGATATGAGCTCTGAAAACATTTATAAGGCCGGTGAGATAGCTCAGAGGACTAAGCCCCTGCCTGGCAAGTGCAGGGACTGGGGTTCAGTCCCCAGTACCACATGCCGCACTGGCTCCACTGCCGGCTCTCTGAGCCAGCCACTGAGACTGGGCATGGTGGCTCAAGGCTGTAATCTCAGCACTGGGGAGGCTGAAAACAGGAGGATCACTCTGAGTCAGAACTGTCTACTGAGACCCGGGATCAAATACATTTTTAAAAGGAAAAAGAAACCATTTATAATATGTCAAATGTCATAAAGCGTCTGGTTGATAACATTCTACTTCCCTACACACACACACACACACACACACACACACACTGAGCTACACTGAGTGGGCCGCACAGAAAGACAAATTACCTGAGAACTAAGCAAAGCTGCCTCACCATCCCGAAGCAGTGCCCTTTGCCGCCTCTGAGCCTTCGCAGGCCACCTGTGTCACCTGCTGAAACGCTCCCCCTGCCCACCTGCTGCCCTGGCGCACCTCACCAGCTCCCACTGTTCCCGGGCCTGTCAGGTTAAACTCCACAGCGCCCCGGCCGCTTCCCAAGCAGCATGACCAGCTCAGCCCTTCTCTGTGGCCCTTGGGACCCTGTACTATTCTTGGGTTGTCCTTTACTACAGTCCCCCACTGACCAGTTTGTCTGTCTCCCACCCTCCGTCCTTAAATTACATATTGTGTACTTTCGTGCCTCTGCATCTGACACTGTGTCCAGTGTGTTTTAGGTAGGATTATACTTATATACAAAATATATATATATATATAATATATATATATATATATTATATATATATATATATCCCTGAGATGAGCAAAGAGGTAAGGCTCCAGCGACACTCTTCCCCTAGGGAAGTAGAGCTGTTTATAATTTTATTCCACTTAAGAAGAGGATATGTGGGGACTTGTGAAACCTTTTTCTTTAAAAAAAAAAAAAAAAAGTTACAACTGAAGAGCCCTGTTTTTCTCTCAGGTGTAGGCAGCTTTCTGGCTCCCTCAAGCAGCTGCTGGGCAAAACCCGCTGCGGTCTGAGCTGCACCGGCTTCAAGCGGTCAGCTCGATGTTGCGCGCCTCCTCCTCTGTGGAGGGAGGAAGGCGAGGTGGCTTTGCCAGTGTTTGGGTGGGAGAAGTGAAGACTTACTTAGGCAGAGACTAGGGTCTCGCAAGCTTAGGGACGACACAGGAGAGAGACAAGTGGGCGGGAGGGTGGGTGGGGTGTGCTAGCCCTGCACCAGAGGCACCAAGCATTGAGGCCCAAAAGCCCCCGATGGGGTGGAAGACAGAGAGCTCCACACCTCTGCCAGCTCCTCTTCCAGGAGCCCTGGGACCCTCCTGGGGGAAGGCCCAGTGCTGAGGCGCCAGCACCTACCTCCACTCCTACTTGCATGGGGGCTTTGTGCTCGGACTCCAGGCTCCAGCAGTTGCTGGCTGTGTGACCCAAGTTGTACCAATCAGCCTTGCAAAAACTCAAGCTTTCCATCTAAAAATGGAACTGGCAATCCCAGCTGGGGGAGCACTGCAGAGCAAAATGAGGCAATATATGCACGAAAACTGGAACACAAGGATGCTTTTAAAATATCAGTCCCAGGTCTCCTCAGCTACTTCTCCCTGGCAGGGCAGCCTCCTGAATGCAAAGGAAAACTGCATTTCTTGAGAGAAGAGGGGGGAAGTGTGTGGGACGGTTCTTGGAGGTGAGAGAAACTCCAGTGAAAGGTGTCATCGCTGTTGAGGAAAGTCCACAGTGAGAAGCGTCATCGCTGTTCAGGAAAGCAGCATGAACCCCAACAGCACTATGCAGGGAGGTGCAGTGCCCCGAAGGCCTGCTGGGCTGTAGGTGTGGACCCCTCTCCAGGGGCCCAGAGCGTCTGTATACCACCTCCACACGGCATTAGTATTTCACCACTTCCTCCACCTTGCAAATAAGAAAGCTACGGTTCAACTACTACAGTAGCTTTCAGAACTATTTCACTGGCTTTCCGAACAGGACTGGGGAGGGGGATCAGAAATCACCTTCATTTTCCTAGAAATTTTTGATCCTGCTACCCATTGTACTCTACCTGAGAACTCCTTTGATGGCTTTAGTCAGGGCAGTGTTGGCCAGGGCTGGCCAATCTCTCACTGCACTGTGGGCACCATGAAGCACCAAGCCCCTCTCCAAGAGCCATCACTTACATTCCTGATGATTCTCCTCATCTCTAAGCCAGTAAAGCAATTTCAATCACTTGTAACACAAAGCCATTGATTGAATCCTGTGCTGAGATGGGGGGGGGCGGTGGCAGCGAGCTCTAGGTATAACTGGGCCCAGGCATTCCTGGGATGATGTCAGCCAGGTGGAAAAGGGGTATGTAGTATTCCTCCCTAGTCTTGAGCTTTCCCAGCACAGCCAGCACCCCCGGGTGCCCTCCACTCAGGACAGCACTGGTCTACACGGCAATGCCCACGCATGTGTGCGGCACTTGCACTTCTCAGCTTCAGTGCTGTGTTTAGGGGACAGGACCATGACAGTGCTGTGCCCATCAGTGCATCCATCCATCCATGAGTCCAGGGGCTGAATGTGGGGTCAGCAGGTGCAGCCTGGCAGCGGGTGGGGGCCTGGGAGTGGGGTCTGAAGGCTGCGTTCTGGTCCTCGCCCCTCTTCTCTCTCTCTTCCTCCTGGCTGCTGAGGCTGAGCAGCTCGCTTCTGCCAGCCCCCCACCACCACCACAGTCTCCACCTGACAGCCCGGCAATGTTGAACTCAGCCTTCTGGGGAAGCCGAGAGCCCAAGAAACCTCTCTGCCTTTAAGTTATGGCACCCCGAAAAGTGACCAAGGCAAGAGTCCTAAAGACGCTATTCCCTGAGAGCGCGCTTCCTGCCCCATTCTCTCCCTGCTGCTGTGGACACACTGCCGCCCGCCCTCCTCATGCTGCCGTCTCTGACCCCTGGCCCAAAGCTGTGGTCCACTGTCCAACGTCCGTGAGGGCTGGGGCAGCCCTGGGTCCAAGAGCACAGACGCGGACTCTGTATTTAAATGAAAGAAGCTCTCTGATAGTTGCCATAGGAGAAAACAAGAAAAATGACTAGGTGCTCCAAGAGAGTACAATTCCACTCTGTAAAGGGTAATCAATGGTGATGAAAACCAATAAAGTTAGGCAGCGGATAATGTTACCTTTTTCTACTTGTATAAAGAATACAACTAGTCCTTACATGAATTATTATGGTGGTCCTTTTCATTCTACCCATGGGAAACCAGTGGGGGTAGCACAGGGCAGGGGGACACCCCTGGCACTTGCTTAAGTTGACAAAAACTGTCTTTCTTCCTTAAGAGAAGCCTAGAAATAGTGGCCTTGGGCCCTAAAAGCTCCTTGAAAAGAAGACAAGTTTTTGATGTTCAGTGCTATAGAATTTGTGCAAACGCTGAGAGGGTTTAAATGGTGGTGCCAGCAAGCAGGCCTCACACAAGGCCACCTATCCATCTTCCCCCATCAGCAGGGGGAGGAGGCAGGATCCACCTTAGCCACTGTTAGATGCTCCAACTCACTTTAACAAGGGCCAACGTCCTAAACATATAAAATATTGACCCCATCCTATGTACTTTCTCCAGTTTGTACTTTCTCCAGCTAACCCTCTAGGCTAGAGCCCTAAACATGGAGAAAGAGGAGGATACATGCAGTAGAATTCCATGCTGCAGCGTCCCAGGCCTCTGTTTCACTTTTTCTTCTGGTCTGGGGACAGTAGGGATAAAACCCTGGAGAGGAGCCAGCATCCCCAGAGCCTCACCGGATCCCACACACACAGTCATCAGCAGCCTTACCAGGTCTGCATCCTCTCTAAACCTAACATGGCTCCTACTTGGAGATGCACAACCCTATTTATCCCTCAGCAACACGCTGACCTCTTTGAGACAAAGAAATAGAGAGAAACTGAGCCAACAGCCAAGGTCATACCATCTGCAAGTGGCAGCTGCAAGGGTCAGGTCAGACGCCATGCCCAAGGCCAGACCACAGTGGCCTCTTCCCAGGACATGACACAGCAACACGTGACACCTGCTCAGATGTATCATGTACTGCTTCTGTGCTCTTCATCAACTGATGTGCAGTAAGAGAACAAGACACAACTTAAAAACATAATTCTACGTAAATCTCACTGTCATTCAAGAAATTAAACACACACACCAACTTTCCTTTTGCTATGAAGTTGGTCTTGTCAATATTCTCCTTGAGTCTTCTAGCCCTTCCCTCCAAAGCAAACTGAAAGGAGTCTATGTGGAGTGGTGAGTTTGCCCCAGGTTGGACTGGCCTGCCCTGGAACTGTCACCTCACAGAGCTCCCTTCCCAGGGCCCACTTACACATACCCGTGTTAATCCAGAGCCCTAGGCAGACCCACACCCTCTGCTTTGCTGTCTCTGTTCACTTCTTTCATGTTGTCTCTGTGTCTCCCTCCATCTCTTTTGTCTGCTCTCTGCCTCTCTGCATCTTTTTTCTACATGAATATGCATGAAGCTATTTTACATGTTATGTATCAGAGCTAGCTTCCTTCAATGTAGCACTGAGGCTGTGCTGAAAACTGAATAGAGTTTTGTAATATCTCCAGGTGGTGGTAATTTTCCCTTATACCCTAATATCATTGCCCCCACCCCCTCTGCACCAAAGGCCTCTTCTTTGAAGGGTTAGAGGCATCTGTGTCTGTGTGTGTCTTCAATAACCAGGGAGCTTACTGCACTGAAGCCCTGAGGCTTCCCCCTGCAGCCTCTCTGACCTGCCTGAACCTGCTCCCGGGCCCTGAATGCCCGCAGACCCCCAGACTTCCCTGGGCTTCAGGACTGTAGAGACTGAGTGCCTGGGCTAAGGGGAGCAGGGTTCTGCCTACGGGGCACCCTCACCACTTCTGCCACACAACGCTCACCAGGGTGGGTGCAGGGACACTGTCTGACACTGATTGAAGCGCTGTCACTGCAAAGGCCAGCTCAGCTGTCCAGGACCCTCCATCTGTTACAGCTAATGATGCCCACAGCTGGCTGACACTGGGGTAGATCCCCAGGGGATTCCTTTCTTGGAATTCAGCAGCCACTGTTTACAGATGTGACACGTGTGCAGGCCCTGAATGGCAGGCCATCTGTCACCCTCACTGCACCCTATCAAGGTCTTCTTACTTCCCTGAATGGTAATGCTTTTCCTTGCTCTGATGAGACCCAAGGACATGTCAGATGTAGACAAGAGTGAGAAACTGGGGCTAGTCAGCCTGCTGGCGGCTGCCATGCACAGCTGGACAGGAGTCCCGGGAAGTCATGGAGAAGGCACAGCCTAGAAACGACCTCGGCTTCCAGCCCAACTCCATCTCTTCTAAGCATACGGCTTCGCCAGTCACTTCGCCTACATCCTGGAAAGGAGCCAGCCTTGCGCTCAGGGTGACCAATGTAAGGAGAGTGGATGGGGGATTTGTCTTGAAGGTAAGAAAGGATTTAAGGAAACGTAAATGGCTGGTAACATTCAAGGTCACTTGCCAGCCCAAGGTTACAGAGGCTGAAGAGAATCGCCACAGTAGAGAGACAGCTGCCTAAGGGGATCTGTGGTCTTCTTGGAGGGGCGCGGCCAACCCACAGCATAGACACACAAGTTCTGTCTTCTCCCACTAACATACCTGACCAAGAGCTAGGGGGTCAGGGAGCTTGAGGAGCTATCCAAGGGCTTCGGATGGAGCCCAGCTGAGGACACAGAGCAAGGACAAGAGAGGCCAGCTGCCCCCATTGAGGGTATGTTGGTCAGCTTTCCACCACCAGGACAAAATGCCTGACACAACTTAAAGGAGGACTGACTGAATTTGGCTGAGGTTTTTGAGTTTCCTTCCATGGTCAGTTGGCTTCGAGGCAGAACCGTCATGGTGGTAAGGCATGGTAAGCAAGACTGCTCACTTCCTGCCAGCCCGGAATGAGAGAGCAGGGAAAGAGCCCAGGGCAGAAGACCATGCTGCGCTGGATCACGTCCCCACGACGCATCCACCAGGGCACCTTACAAATCCTCTAGGCATCTCTCAAGCCGAACAAGGTAATGGTCAGGATCAGCCATCACAAAGTGTAATCTGTAGTCTCCTCATCTAGAGAACAAAGGTAATAATCACAATAGGACGGTTAAGAAGGGTCAAGCAAATGATTTGTGAAAATCTCTTAGGGCACCATCTGGTACAGGGGAGCTGCTTCAGGCTTCCCTTCACTGGTGCCCTGCGCTCCTCCTCTCTTCTATAAACCCATGTCTCCACACAGCCCTTCCCTCAGCAGCTTCCCCAGAAACCATATGGTTTAAAGAAAGGCTCAATTCCCACTTTTATAGACACTACTAGCACCACGGATGTCCCTTTGTTCAGAAGCGATCCTTTCCTAAAGTTTAAGCAGTTCACACAGCACTTAATCTGATTTAATACTCGCATTCCGGCAAGTCAATGAGTGGTTGAGCCCATTTCACAGATGAGGGCCTGAGGCTCAGGACAACTACGCAGCCCAAGACACATATGTCCTGGAGTAAAAAAGCTGCACTAACCCAGTAATCATTACCTTCCATACCTACACCTGAATCCACTCTACAGCCATCCCTGCAGGAGTACAGTGCAGGGGAATCTGAGCTTTCCAAGCACCCAGAAGACACGGCCCATCTTGGACACTGGCACCTGTGTATCCACACACACACACACACACACACACACACACATACACACACACACACACAAAAAAAAATACACACCCTCAGAATGCATTGGTACACACATTGTGTACCTCAGAATGCATTGGTACACACACCAGGCTTTGAAGCTGAAGCTTCTGAAGAAGATCACCCTGGAGTGCTGGAGCAATTCTGTACCATACTCACAGTAGAAAGTGCTGGGAGTTCGTAGTCACATACCCTGAGACTGGAACACACCCACCCATTCCTGCGCCTAGATGCACGACCACTTCCAGGTTGAGAGTGCCTAGGTCTCTATAGGGTCCAGCAGCAGACGCCCTCGGGACTTCACTGAGGCGGCACCCTGTCGGTTCTTCCCCTCCCCCATTCCCTCACTGGCTTCTCTGAGAGTATTGTCTTCCGGACTCACCTGTACATGAGTGCCCTTGCCAAGATGTGTGCCAGGCAAGCCTAACCCAAGATATCCACTATCCCAAAGGCCCACGGTGAGTAACAGATACAGCCTCGCAATGAGGGAAGGGTTGGACTGGACTGCCTCTTCCAAGTCAAAAGCGACTTTTGTTGTGCTCCAGATCCTTAGATTTTCTGTTAAATTACACACTATTCTGAAATTACAAAAAAAAAAAAAATCATGCTCCATCAGAGCTCATAAAAATCCAGGAAAATCTCCATGATCCCAAGCTGTAGGTTCACTTATATAAGCATACTTCAAAATACTCTACATATTTTTCTCAGGAATTCACAAATAGTCCTAATTCTCTATAAATTTCATCTCTGCTGGGGCTCATGCCTGAATTTTTAATATCAGAGTTCTGATTGCTGCCTCATCAAAAATATCCTCACTGAAATCACACTCAAAGCTGCTCTATCAAAGCCGCTACACTTTCACTTGAATGAGATCAGTTTCTTAAGCTACGGAACAAAGATGATACCGCAACCTTCACACCTTGGAAGGAAGACATAGGAGCTATAGAAAGTGATTGAAATCCAAGAAACTGTGCTTTCTACCAAGACCCTCATAGTCACAGGAAGGTCACTGTTGCTTCCATTCACCCCAGCCGGTGGAATGTGGGACCCGATAAATCCAGCAAACAAGTTACAATATCATGTGCTTTAAGAGACAGAGCCCTCAACTCAGAATGGCTGAGGTAGTAAGAAAGAAAGTGCTTCCATTCACATAACCCAAGTCTCAACATGGGTTTTGCAGGGCTGGCTAGTAACAGTTCAGTGATTTTCTGATGGACCCAGGACCCACCCATATTTCCTGTATGCTGTCTGCAGTCTGACAAGTTGTCTCTCTCTCCAGCTACCCTGGTGACTATAAGGTCATTAGAGACATGCAGATTAACACCACTGCAAGATACTGTCACACCTATTCAAAGGGGGTTTGTTTAAATTGACCATAATCAGGTATGGGGAGAATGTAGAAGATTTGGAAATTTCTTCACTGCCAGTGGATGTAAAATAGTACAACTACTCTAGAAACCAGCGGGCAGTTTCTTTAAAAGTGAAAGATACCCACCATAGGATTGAGCCATTCCAAACCCTAGAAATAAAAGGATACTTTCACACAAAGACTTGTGTGTGAATGTTCGTGGCATTTTTACACGTAGTAGCCCAAGCTGGAAGTGACATGAATGTCCGTGAATAGTTAAGTGGATAAATGAGTTCTGCCATGCATATCCAATTGAACACCACTTAGAAACAAATAGGAAAGATCAACAATAGGGATGAATCACAATAAATCTGTATGAAAGAAGTCAGACAAGGAGAACATGGTCTATAGCTCATTTACATAAAAATCTAGGAAATGTAAATGAAAGTGAGCCAGTGGTTACTCTGAGAGAGGACAACAGAGAGAAAAGAAAAATTACAAAAGGGCACAAGGAAATTTGGGGAACTGATTAGCATATTTGCTATGTTAATTGTGATGATAATTTTACACATGTGTCTTTGTGCTGCTACAACAAAATACCTGAGGCCAGATAATGTATAAAGAATAAAAGCTTATTTCTTCTAGGTCTAGAACATGGGAAATCCAAAATCAAGACAATGACAAGTGTGGTTGTCTAGGGGAGGGCCTTTTCTTTATTTCCAAGATGGTGTTTTGCTTCCATTTTGTCTTCACATAGCAAAAAGCACCAAACTATTTAAAATTCTTTTGACAACACCACTAATCCACTTATGAGAACGGAGTGCCCATGAGCTGGACACCTTTCAGAAGGTATCTCCCCAACTGTGTGCTTTAAATATGTATAGCTTACTGTGTTCCTATTTGCCTGGAAAAAAAAATCTCTTTTTAAAAATGCACTAAGATGGCAGGATGGCCAAGTGGTCTAAGTCCCCTCAGTCTCAAAAAATGTATTGGAGCCAAATGGAGTGTGGAAAAAACAACAGGAATAGTTGGCCTCCACTTGGGAAAAATCCAGTGAAATATTTGGTTGCTGTTATGGTTACCTGGGTGTCCCCAAAATGCTTCATGCAATCATGGGGGTGGGTTTGTTGGAAGTGGCTGAATCTAGAGTTTGTGATGGTTCACTGTCTAGTGCGGGCCTCTCGGGGTATGAGTGCTGGAACTGCTCATGGGCAGGTAGACCGCCAACAGTATAAGGAGGGAGAAGAGACTTGCTTCCCCTTTTTGGCCCTCTTGGCTCTTTTTTTTTTTCTTTTAATACATTTAGTATAGGGGATACAGGGTCTCACTACATAGATTGGACCCTTAGGGAGTCTCCTGTTTTCAGCCTCCCAAGTGCTGGGATTACAGGCGCGCACCACCATGCCCAGTCTCAATCACCCTCTCAGCACGCCCCTGAGGCAGGGACAGCACAGCACACCGGGGATCGAACCCAGCCACTGGACTCTGCCCAAGCAGGTGCTTTAGTGCAGTGAGCTATCAGGCTGTCGCCCCTCTTGGCTCTTGTTGCTTTTGCTGCCTTCCACCGCCATGTACAGTTGCCCCTCACCACTCTGCCTCGGAGCCACTGGATATGGGCTGAAACCTCCACAAACTGTGAGCTCCATAACCCTTTCCCTGCTAAATTTAAGTGTTGGGTATTTTGCCTCCTCAATGAGAGAAAAGTAACTGAGACAGTCAAAGACTAGAAAACCTCTCTTTAATGAAGAGAGGATTGGTCCATCCGTATATTTATGTCCTCAGACATATTTCTCCGGTGTCTCCTATGTGCCATTCATGTGCCAGATGCTGGGCAGCGTCCATGAAGACCCCATGTAATCTAAAGACCCTCAGTGATCTAAGCCACAGCAGAGAAGGCTGGTGAGCAACAGCAACAACACAACCGTAGCATTCACACTCAAACCCACAGCACTGTGTCTCTGGCTCTGCACACTGACCAGGGTGACCTTTCCTGCGCTGACCGTGGAGCCTCCTTCAGCACACACTGTTTCTCTCTGTGACCTTCCATTCCTGTTAAGCTACAGTGAGGAAACTGTCAGCACAGTTCACACAATTCTCTGCCTGCGTCAGACACGGACTTTCGAGACACCTCAAATCAGGAAACTTACCTTCTTCTTATTTTTATAAGAATTATTTTTCTTTCTTTTTAATTTTATTAAATCTATTGGAACAATTTCAGTATATACAATAATTACATTCATCACA
Organism: Tympanoctomys barrerae; assembly: GCA_002564285.1. NCBI lineage: Eukaryota > Metazoa > Chordata > Mammalia > Rodentia > Octodontidae > Tympanoctomys > Tympanoctomys barrerae. The sequence goes on from NDGN011468392.1 coordinate 11,630, forward strand.
GGGAATTTGTACCTCTACATGTTACACCTTGATTTGTCTATTTTTGTCTTCATATTCTCCTCTCCTCCCTTCAGCCCTTCTTCCCTTCCTTATTTCCACAGCTTTGTTTCTATTTCATCATTCTTTGCTCACTTTTCCTTTTCCCTTCCTTCTCTTCATCATTTTTCAATTGAGATGTGGAGGTCACAGTGCTTATTGTCCAGGCTATGTGTCAGATTCACCATGATAGTTGCATTGGAAATTCATTACAGAGTGTGTACTGAGCAATTGTTTACTTTCAAGCAGTGTGCTTGGTGTTGGCATAAAAAAAAAAAATGGGGAAAAAGACACAAATTCTGACCTCTTAGAGCTCAGAAAGTATGAGGAGCAAATCAAGGTAGCATGAAGGAGAATGGAGTGGTGAACACAAGAACAGAGAGAGATATTTGTCCCTTCTAGGGAGGAGAGATGGGAGGTTTTCTGAAGAGTATCTTGTCTTTCAGCAAGGCTGAAAGAATCTTAGGGTTGACCCAAGGAGCAGGGCAGGAGCAGTGTGTCCCAGCCAGATGGTCAGCCAGCCACGGTCACATGAGAGAACTGAATTGTCTGGTATGGCTGGAGCTGAGAGTTGGGGTGGGTTTCCTAGCCCTCGGCCTGACCCTGGGAGGCTGCAGCGAAGTTCCCACCTCCTCCCCCTACCACTGCCTGCCCTGCCAGCAGCAAGCACAGAGCTGTGCTCTTGGCAGAAGCTGCTTGTCACTTTTGCTCGGCTGACCTGTGCGTAGTCATCCCCTGTGGATGTGACATCCCATCTCTCGGCAGGCCCTCCAACGTGACTCTCTGCCACGGGTGTGACACGGCCGGGTGATAGTTATACAGTAAGAGACTCCTCATCCTGGACCTTTCAGATCCAGGCTATTATTCTCACAGGACATTTTTATTCCCTTTGTTCTTTATTGGCTCCTGATTAGTCATGGTATTTCTTCTACTGAAAAGTCTTCAGAAGAACAATGGGACCTGGATGGCTTCACTCTGCTTCCCACTCATCCCCCTTCCTTAGGCTGTCTCATGTTTCCCACCCCGTTCTCCAGGGTGGCAGACTCCCCCATGGGTGCAGTCTGGCACCCATGCTCATGCTATAAAACAGAATCATCAGCTGCACTTTACAAATAGGGAAACCGAAGCTTAGCACAAGAAGGAGTTTATCCAGATCACAGAGATCACGGATACCAGCACTGGGGTTTCAGGCTCGTGCCCCTGGCCTCAAATGCCTGCTACTTTCCTGTACTGAAATGTGTTCTGAACCCCAAATATCAGGAGGAGATGGGAGAAATGTATTTGGTTCTATGGAAATACCTCTAAAGACCTTGCAGGAACCGTGGGCCTCTTGTCCCAAGACTGACTGAGTGAGTGGGGATAATCTTATTTAAAAAAAAAAGTCTTTCAGCTGGAGTCTTAAGGTGGTTTCAGATTGGTGAGTGATGGAAATTAATGTACATTTTTTTAAAGAGCAGTCAGTCTCTTAGGTAGAGAACAGACTATCAAAGGAAGAGTGGGCGGCACAGAGGTCCATGAGGGGTCCATTGTGAAAGCTAAATGGAGTAACCCTGGAGTGGGAACAGTCAGAGAAGCAAGGGAGATGGAAATATGTGGACAACTCAGCTTCTTCTCTAAGAAAGCACCCACTGCCCCACTGCCCTGGGGGCTGGGTATTTGAGCAAAGCAGTGGCATGAACTACAGAGCAGAGGAGTCCTGAGTGACTTGGAGGGTGGTGGTGACATTTACCAAGACAGGAGCATGAAGGGAAGAACAACTCTGGAGGCAAGATGGGAAATTAAGACTTTTTCTTTTCCTGATGTATTAAGTTGAGCTGCCCATTAGTCATCTAAGTGGAGGTGTCAAGAGGCAGGCTGTACAAGTCTGCAGCAAGGGTGTCAGAGCTGGAGATATAAATTTGGAAGTCATTATGAAGATGGTATTTAAAGCCATGGAAGGGGATGGGGTCACCTTAGGAAAGCGAGCAAGGGAGGAAGAAAAGAGGAGCCAGAACTGAGCCCTGGACGGGTCCACACTTGTATCCAGAGTTAAGGAGGAGGCTCCAGCAAAGGAAATAAAAGTCCAGGAATATGGGGGGCACTGAGAAGGGCTGAGTGCCTAGAGCTAAGAGTAGAATTGAGGAGCGAAGTTGTGATCTGTGAGAGCTAACAGGAAATAAAGCTGACTGTGGAGAGGAGAGCTTGGAACTCAGCACCGTGGAAGTGACAATGAGCTGAGAAAGTAGATTCCACAGAGTGAGGAGTCAGAGTCACCCCAACTGGAAGATACAAAGGGAGATGAGGAAGTAGAGGAGACATCAAGGAAGGGGTCCTGTGTGGGTGCAGGGAGCTGTAGGAGTTAGGGGGAGCTGGTGACAGCAGGACATGCAGGGACACAGAAGTATGCTGAAGGAATAACCCCAGGAACAGGAGTAAAGTCCTGTAGGCCAGAACACAGAGAATTTGCCCTTTCAAAGAGCTGGGTCCATTCAGCCCCTGGAATGGGAGAAAAGGAAGAGAGTGCAGAAACAAAGACACACAGGCCAGAGGATGAGGGGCAGGGAGAAGAGAATTCCCAGAGTGCCTCTTATCAGTTACACAAACCAGTCAACCAGCCAAGAAGGAAGCCAGGAAGGATGAGTGGGGTGTGGAGGAGGAAGTGCTCTCCCAAGTGTAAGAATTTGTAGCCAAGGGCAGGACGGCTGAGCACCCTGGTGAGGGCCCACCTGAAGCTGTGGCCAGGATCCTTGGAGATAATGCACACCATCTCTTTCACCTACAGTAGGGTGAGGACCAGCTGGAAAAACGATCAGCTGGGGCACCTGTGGATGTGAGCATTTGCAGAGAATGATTTTAACAGTGTCAGACCCTAAAGCATGCCACAGGGAGAACGATGGCAAAGAGGATGTTGAGGGCCCAAAGCTGAGCATGGGGCAAAGCAACAGATGCCGATGATGTGGAGCTGGGTGCCCATATATAAGCTGGGAACGTGGGCAGTTGGCATGTTGTCCGACTGCCGATCTACAAGCAGGGGTCACGAATGTGCTATAAATGGAGAAGCACGGCCCCAGGGTGAGCAGCGAGGGTCAACTGGGGAAGAAGTGGAAGAAGACAGCAGTAGCAGGTTGCACATGACTCCTGGGGACAGTCTTCATCCAGGCCCAACTCAGAAGACACCTCTGCACATGCCCACCCTACAGAAATGCATCGCCCCACAGCTGGCCCTCCCTCCTGCTCTGTCACAGTGGTCACTGCTTTCCATCTGTGCTAGATGCTTATAATTGTGCTATTTATGTGTTCGCTCATTGTTTCCTCACTGTTCCCCCACTGGATAAGAAGTTCTGCCTCAATCTTCCCTGTCCCCAGCATGCATTTTGCAATCAGTAACCCTTTGCTAAATAAAGGAGAGCCGAGAGCTGGTTTAAAGGTGCTGAGGAAAGCCTCCTGCTGTACCAGGGCTGCCCAGTGATGGGTCAGTCTTGCTCTCCTGTGGGCTCTGAGCCCCACACAGAGGGTAGATGCTGGAGCACTAGCCAACGTCTGAAACAGGCAGACTTGGGATATCAGAAGTAATGTAGACAACAACAATAACAAAAAAAAGCAAAACCAAAGTGTTACCTACAGAGTCTGACGTGGCCTCAGTCTGAACTGCAGCCTCTCTGCGACCTGCGACATCTCCTCCTCACCTTCCCTACCCTTCTCCCCACTGTGCCTGTCACCTCTTAAAAGAGAAGGTGGGACGAGAGCTGGCATTGTCAAACCTTTCTTTCCCATCAGCAGAACCTTTTAGACAAAACTTTTGAAGCTAATCTGAGATATAAAACATAAGCAGTAGCTGGTCTGGTTAAGAAGCTAAAGGAATCCATCACCCATAGCTCGGCCACCCTGGCACCTCTGGGTCCACTGCTCAGGCTGCGCCAGGGCCCTGTCTCTCAAGGAGCACAGTTTGAAAGCTGTTGATCTAGATTTTTGGGCTTCCACGGTAGAGATGCTCTATAGTGACAGCTCCTCACGGTTCCCTGAGCCTCCCAAAGACACTGTCTCCTGGTGACAGAGCTAAGCCCCAAGGTCCCTCTCACTGGGATGTTGCTTCCTCTGTGATCCTGATGGATGCTGACAGCAATTAGCAGAAAGAGAAATTTCCCTGTAGAAAGGTGGGAACATTTATTAGGCACCTCACGCCAAGAGCCAGGACTTGGCACAAAATTCATTAGTACTTGTGGCCAGTGAGCTGTCCCTCTGTCACCCATGGGCTAAAGGCAAATCTAAACTCTACAAATAAGGAGACCAGGGCCTTTTAAATCTCAGCTTGCACCAGAGTGCAGTTTCCATCCCTTTAATTTGTAGTCATATTCCCTAGGCATGTCAGGGTAGATAGGAGTTTAGAGATTTTTATTAAATCAAATACCTGTCAGGTAGAAGTCAGTTTTATTGTTGATGATATGGCCGTGCCAGCCATCAGTGGACCTTGGTGGCCAAGAGGAGCCTCAGTGTCAGCCCTACAGCACCCAAGAGCTTTGGCTCTCACAGGCTGATCTGAGTATGTCAAGTCCTGGCACTTTGCACCTCCCCCATCTCTTGCTCCCCTCTCCCTTTTGAGAGCCATTCTGTGACTGCTCATTGGGCACACTCCCTATCAGGCATAGTTCCCAGTCCCAGACCCAGAGCCGTTGTACTCATAGCTAAGATGTCCCTGCTCATGGGGGACATCTCGGACAATCTCGGGAGTGAAGGTGTGGCAGCACAGAGGGAAGGAGCCCTGCAGAATTCATCGTTGGTGCGGCGGGTGCCTGGTACACAGGGCAACAAGCGCACAGTCAGGGAGCTGAGGGGCAGGTCTCTATGTGAGAGAGTGGGCAAAAGTGAACCCAGGCTCAGGAACCTCAGGAGAGAAGTCCCAGAGGAAGAGGGAGTGCAGAGCGCTGAAGGTGGGCACTGCGGAAAGGCTAGCGAGCAGAGGACAGCGAGTCGGGACACACAACGTTAAACGCAGGCTTAATGAAGGAATATGAACATTAGGTCCAAGAGAGGGGATCACAAAACGATCTGACAAACAGCCTTTGCATATAGAAAAGATAATAACTGCAACAGCAAAGACTCTTTTAGTTGCAAGTTTCAAGAACTCGACTGCAGGGCTGGCGAGATAGCTCAGCAGACTAAGTACCTGCTTCAGCAAGCACAGGGACCAGGGTTCAATCTGCAGCCCAGTATGCTGTACCAGCCCCGCCCCGGAAGCACACTAAGGCACCTGAGCCTGGGTGTGATAGTGCACGCCTGTAATCCCAGTCCTGGGGAGGCTCAAAACGGGAGGATCACTACAAGTCTGAGCTGCATACTAAGACTCTGTACCAAATACATAAATGAAAAAATGAAAGGAAAAAAAAAAAAACTCAACTGTGACTCATTAGGATTCCCCAATGTAGGAAACCCTAGAGAGTTGGTTGGTTGGATTCAGTTCTGGACGGATCCAGGAGGACCCTGGGTCCCCACAGCTGGGGTCTTTCCAGCTTCAGGGTCAGACACACCCTCTTCTCACACTACCTGTCCACAGATGCAGGCTAACCTGACAGCTGCTATTAGCTGGCACTCCTTGCTGCTTACTCCGTCCTGACGATATCCTCAATGTTTTCTGAACATTCCATCATTTAAAACTCCAAACAACTCACAAAGTGGGTGCTTATTAGCTTATTATAGGTGACAAATCTGAGGCCTCTGGAGGCTTAAGAAATCTTCTCAAAGTCACCACACTAATGCTATGGCCTCAATGTGTCCCCAGATTCAAATGTTGAAGCTTCATTTCCAGTGCGGTAGTATGAGGAGATGGGGTCTCAGAAACAGGAATGGACTAAGCCAACAAACACACGAAAAGGCTGAAATAAAGACCCTGGCTTGATTCCAGGACCCACACAACTAGCTTACCCACCTTGAGCCAGTAATGACTCAGCAATGTGCAATCACAGGACAAAGGGAATCTCTGTTCCTATGGTTCCTTCCTAGGGTCACATGCCATCAGGTGATCTGAGCACCAGGCGCCAGGCTCACTCCTACGCCATAGCCAAACCAGAGAACTAGAACTTGACAACAGGCCAGACCTGGAACCCTCCTGACTCCAGGACAGTCGCATCACCTGGTCCAAAGCCCCGGGACTCAGGGCAGGAGGGCAGTACCCCAAAGGGAAACCAGGGGACCAGGGAGAGAGCTCAGTAGAATAAGCACTTGCCTGGCAAGCATAGGGTCCTGAGTTCAATCCCTGGTACTG
>NDGN011468398.1:0-12971 GCA_002564285.1 Tympanoctomys barrerae
CGCTTTCCTGGCAAGTGCAAGGGCCTGAGTTCAATCCCTGGTTCCGCAAAAAAAAAAAAAAAAGAATCAATAAAGGATAATTGAATTTCTCTTCAATTTCTGCTAAGATACGTGAAAAATGTTAAGTACTGAGCCAAGAGGAATTTGTATAACAAAACATTACTTATTTATTGGACCTGTTGAGGGATTTCTTGATGTAATCTAGAGGCCTGCTCCCTCGTAAGCACGGTTGTGAGTGGTGTGCTGTTCCTGGCCTTTCCGTGCCACGCTCGTATTTGAGCAACTGTATTGAATTCTGTCTCCTTAGGTCGTGCAGGGTGTACGTTTGTAGTGGAGCATGATTTTTATTGATACTGCTTAGCATTTATCTTTCCCAGCCAGGTTATTAAGGCACAGTTTTCTCTCATCTGAACTTTCTCTAATTGAAGAGGAACAAATAATTTAAGGCAAGAATTTTGGTTACTGAACTCTGGTCACTTTGGACATACATGGTTTTATAATATGGTATCAATATCTTGAACTTTCTGTTATTTAAATCATGAAAAGCTGCAGTGGGCAGAATGGGGCAAACAGTTTTGAAATCCTGTTTTTGTGAGGTGGGCAGCGTCCTTCCAGCAGAGCTTCAAAGTGGCCTGCAGACTGAACTGGAGAGCATTTGACCGGGTCTGTTTTTTCAGTGCTACCAAGTAAAATAGTTATTGCTAATAACATTCTATATTACTAATTCTCCTAAACATTATAAAAACACTTCAAAGGATTTACAGTTAATTGAATTTTTAGGTTCATGTAGATGTATGAATTTATGTGTGTGAGAGAGAGACAAAGATAGAGATCGAGGTCTGAGGTAATTTCTGCCTTTGAAGACGCTCATTCGCACCAGCCCAGCTTCCACAGTGGCTGTGTGCACAGCTCTCTTCAGCCCCTACCGGAAAGCGAATTCTGAAATCCTGATGGAAGAGGCACTTTGTTGGGTCAAGCTGACGGCTCTCTAACTTCCAGGGATGATTCCCTCACCTGATAAAGGGGCAGTAGACATCAGTTAAGACACTGCTAGGCCTTCTAGATCCTTTTACTGGGCCAAGCCAGTGACCTGAGACCTGAAGACTTCTTATCTAAATCAGGTTGAATTTGGATCCCAAACAGTCTTGTTAACTCTTACAGCTGGTTGGGAATTGGGATGTAATTGGGGACAGGTCTGAGGCTGTTCCTCCTTGGTAAAGCAGTGCTTCAAGAGAGACTCATGGTGGGGAAAAGGGCGTCATTCCGTGGGAGAATGTACAGGGGAGAGGCAGGAGCGTGCTCGCAGATCAGCTTTCCCAGTCCAGGGATGAGGGCCCCCGTGTAGCGCGTAGCGCAGCAATGATGAGAGACGGGCTAATCAAGGGGGAGCGTGTACGTGTGGGGAGCAAGCAGCGAGCTGCTGAGAATGCGGGTCTCATGGTCAGTGGGGAGAGAGCAGCAGGCTCCTCCCTTAGATAAAGTCCCAATTTTCCAGTGTTAGGGCCCTTTCAGGGCTGCGAAGAGTCCAGCCTAGTGGGTAGGGCAGCAGAGGAGCGAGGCATAATGTGGAGCAGAGTGGCCGAGCTGTTTCATCCTGTTCCAGTCATCTACTGGGTGTCTTTGGTCCCATGTGAAGGGTGGGTTTTTTTTGGCAGAAGCAGCTGCAGGCCGCCTGTCAGGAGGGGGAAACTTCTGCAGAGATTCCAAAGGGTTTAGTCTTCCCAAGCTGAAAACAGCTGGAGCTTGTTCTCTTCGCAGGCCCTGCGCTACAGAAAGCAGCGCTTCCCGCTTTACAAAATCTCACTGAATAGAGATATGGGAAAAACATGGCCGGGATGAATTGCAGCAGGTCTTGGAGGGTGGCGTCCACCGGCGGCCTGGCAGGAGAACAGGCTGGCAGTACTGAGCTGCATGGAGAAAGCCCCAGCCATCAGTGAGCTGTTTTTATGACCTAGCTGACAACATTGCTTAACTACAGCAGCTACCAAGTGAAACAGGGAAGGGAGACTTGGGAACAGGTGCTGCAACTGTCTTTAAAAATTAACCTACACTGTTCAGCAAGCGTCATGGAAATCTGGGCTCAGCTGCTGCTCGATTGCGTTGAGGCTTCCGCCCCTCGAGTTGTGCTGGGGCGATGGGTGATGCGGAATCATTATTCCCTGATCATGGGGCTCCTGGCACGACACCTAGGCTGTGCGCGCGTTTTGGCGCACCTGCCTGAAGTGCATTGTAATGGAAACTTTCCAGCTTAATAAGCTACCAGAGCTTAATTATGAGTAAATAAAGAAATCAGTGGGTTCTGGATCAAACAGATGCTGTTGGCAATTAATGATAATAATAACATTCAGTGGTTGGGAAAATGAACTGGTAGAAGTTGGTTTTTTTTTGCTCTACTGGGAAATGAACAGAGAAGCTTCACACCAAGCCATATCTCAACCCTTTGAACCTTTTGTAAAATTTGGAGCCAGATTCTCCTTCAGTGATTAATTCCCCAGGCTGGGGCTCACCTTGTGGTCCTCCTGCCTCAGCCTTCCAGAGGGCTGGAGTTACAGGCATGTGGCCCCGGCCCCCAGCACTGATCGCTGCTTCTAAGAAGTTAGTAAATTTACAGATTACTGATTTCTGGAGCTTTTTTTTCCCTTTAAACCCACGTATTATGTAAAATGGAATTGTGTTTTTGTGGTTTTATACCCTTTGGGGTAAAAACTATTCTCTTAGAGAGAGGATATTATTAAAAAAACAAACTGAATTTTACCATAATGAAAAAAATAGTGAACATTTTTATGTTGTTAGTAGTTAGGCCTGCAAGAGAGTAGTTACTATAAGGTGTTTTGCTTCTTTTGGGGAGGGTTTAGGTAAGGCTTATGAGAAATTTCAGGAGGCTAGGAACGCCTTATTTTTAATTTTACTTGTTCAAACCTTTCTCAAGCTTATTTTGAGAATGAATGTATCAGGTGAGGAGGAAGGACTCCGGAATAAGCAAAGGCAGCGGTGCCGGTGCTGAGCCCCCGGGCTGGAGCGGGGAACCTACAGGGTGACTCTTGCATAAGCTGCAGTAGTCACCTGCTCATCAGGTTTTCTAAGAGTTTAGGTAGGTGCTGAGCAGCTGATGTCACTAAATATTCATCATCTGAGGATGGCTCTCGGTTATGTGGAGGTCAGACTCTAAAAAGGAGGTGTGGAGGAGCCATCTGGGTTTGGCTTCATGCCAGCGGGAAGGAAAGCAGTTCCGAGCTGAGGTGGGGTTGCTGCTGACTCATTGTTTGCACTGTCGCAGGTGTCTTTGAGGATGCGCAGAGGTCTCTTGTGTACATTATAATATACTGAAAGGTTCCAGTGCTTTCCAGCTTGTGGATTGTGTTCTCAAAGTGTTAAAATCTATTTAGTAAGTTAAATTATTATTATTAAGTTTCTTTTGATTTCAGGGTTTGAACTCAGGACGCTGTGCTTGCCAGGCAGGTGTTTATGCCACTGGGCTATGTCCCCGGCCCTAGTGAGTTAAAGTAGTGGTAGGAAAAAATGGAATAAGATGATGCCAGTGTCCCAAATGTATTGAGAGCAAACTTGTGTAATGGGCACCCATGAATGAGTGTACACCACTGAATTACTGTGAATCATGGCCACACATGTGGAAAGAGCCAGCCACAACACAGATACACACTGGGCACAGTGTGTCTCGGGTCAAGCGTGTCTGTAGAGCCTGGCTCACTCTTCCTGGGATATGAGCAGAGCAGCCCCTGGGGAAGGGAAGTGCCGGGTGCCCTGGGAGTCTAGAAGCCCCAGTGTCTCCATGATGGCACAGCTCCTGGGACCTGTGCATGCTCAGAGCGGGCCTAGAGCCCTGCCATGGACAGTGCTGGAGGGCGGTCAGAGCCACGGTGCCCAGGCGTGGGATGAGGGCCAAGAAAGAGGATTTGTCTGGTTTTGAAAGCAGGTACTTTCTGTGTACACATGCACTTCTGAAATAGGCCTTGCCTTGGTATTGCAACCTACTGAGACTGAGCTGGCATTTTGGAGAAGCGTAGCTTGGTTATTAGAAAGGAGAGAGATTTAGTCAGGGGAGCAAGGCTGAGACAGAACAGAGGTCCCTACTATGGCTTGAAGATGATAATAAATCAACAAAATGTCTAACACATCAAGAGTAGAACACTTAAAGTTATGTAGGGATTTTTTTTTTTTTTTTAATTGGCCAGCCCAGCCTGCCCCCAGGGAAGGGCTGGCCCGGCATGTGGTGCTGGGATCGAACCCTGGGATCGAACCGTGGTTCCTGGTGCCTTCCTCAGCTTGCCTCAGCAAGCACTTTAGAACACTGGGCTATCTCACCAGCCCATATGTAGAGAATTTGAAGTGGGGCGCAGGCCTTGGCAGTTGGGAGCTGCAGTAGCGCCCCAGGTGTGCGTCCCGCTGGAGCTCCCCAGGTGTGGGTGCATCCTGCTTTCTCGTGAACTTGAGGCCTTTTGGCCTCCGAGACCTGAGCAGCAGCTCCAAGGCATTGTGGAGGGTGGTGCAGCACAGTACCTGCTCCATGAGCTCAGTGCGTGCGAGGCCACGGCCCTGGGGCGCAGTGTGGCCCGCAAGGGTGGGGTTCGCAGACAAACAGGGATGAGGGCTGGGGGTGCGTGCCTGCCTGGCAAGCCTGGGGTCATGAGTTCAATTCCCTTGCCCCCCTCCCTCCCAAAAAAGAAAAGAAACAAAGTTGAGTATCTAAAACACAAGAATTTGATTAAAGTAGTATCGTGCCATCCCCCATGCTGTTGGTGATAATTTCTTATTTAGGGCTAGGCCTACATCTTGAACCCCAGATTATCAAGAAGTAGGAACTCACAGTGTGCCCTATTACTGTCATGTGAACTATTGGTATTGAGGTAGTGATCTGGTACTGTATGTAGTGAGGCTTATTTGAATGTGCACTCAATTAAAGATACTTTATGGCTTAGTTAAAGCTTTGTTATTCAGTGGCTGTTTGTGAAGGGAGAGGTGGGGGAGGTTGTGGTGCTTCCATGCCTCATGAGCCATGTCAGTGTTGGTAGAAGATTCCTCTATAGATTGTAGGAACCAGTCATCTTTGAAAGAAAACATGTTATTGCAAAGATATTAGAGAGATCCTGGGAATAACTGAAAAACTAATGTAAGAGCATTTGCTTCTGGGAGAAGTAAAAACTGAGGACAGTTAAATAAATTCGGACTTCTTGCTTCCTAATTTTGTATTCACCATTTCATATTATCCTTTCAGCTGAAATAACAGCCGCATGGAGTCTTATCAGAAGATAACTGAATATCAATTGATAGTTTTCAAGCTAGGCATAGATTTTACCCAGAGTAAGACTATGACAGGGCCTGGAGTTCAGCTCAGCACCTCATTGCTATTGGAGATCTGGGTTTGATCGCTGGTACCCCCCACCCCAATTAAAAGTGACTGACTGCAAGATGTATCCACTTTGAGATCCGCTGGGGGTTTTGGCTGTGTTAGTTATTTAGCATCAGTCTCCATGGTAACAAGCAGACAATTGCTATGCAGACAAACAGATGGGTTCAGAATTTAAGTGACCAAGTCCAGTGGAGCAGTGGCTGGCCTTGCTGGGGCCACGTACTAGCACTTTTCTTAGCTTGTGTGTTTGCCTGCTTCGCGCAGCAAGCGGACATCTGATCCGCAGTTTGCCTTCAGTTTCTGGTGTCTTCTCACAGGCAGTCTCCCGTGTCTCTGCTTCTCTTCTCCTCTTCCCATTTCTCCTTCCCATGGGTTCAGAATGACAAGCAGTGAGACTGGTGGCAAAAGTAGACGCTTAGCTGTACTACTCCTGGCGTTGGAATGGTGAACATTGCAAATCTGTTATTTTACATAAAAGACGAAAAAACCACCTAACACAGACAAGGTGCTTGATAGGAGAAGCAGAGGAGGCATATCAGCAAAGCAGTTTCTTCAGAAGCGACAGCATTATTCCGGGCTCTAGTTTCATTCCCAGCGTTGGCCTCTGCTGAATGTAGTTGGTGCCAGATCCATGCTGTTGGCAGAGCTGTGATGTTCCAGTTGCTGTCACCAACATTTGAAACTTCAACTCTTACTGCTTCTGAGCAAGACCATTGTCATTGGTTTATCTCTCTGTTTGGGGAGGTGGCAGCCACAGGGCACAGACTGATGAATCAGGGTACTGTGCTTTCTGTGCTTGCTCATGACAGGTTTTCCTAATTGGGCATTCACTGGCCCTGAAATCTGCTGCCCGCGTAACCTCATAGAGATGGTCCGCGTAGTAATGTGGCCTGGAGTGTATGAGATGGAAACCGCAACACCGCTCGGGGTTCTCCCCTCTAGATTTTGACTGAGTGGTCAGAAACTACCTGATCTGACAAAATTAAAGGGATAATTAAAACTTAAAGCAAATGCAAAGTTAAGGTGGCTCTTAAGCGATCCCATGTATAAGTTGTTCCTGCATATTAATTGTTAGTAATGTTAAAAATGGGGAGAGAATGCATACAAGTGACTGTTTGGATGGGTGGGAGTATAGGTAATTATCTTCTATTTTCCAAACTTTTTCTAATGTTTTAGAACAATTTGTGCAAAGAAAATAATTTTTATAATAATGGAACTAGTTTTTTTCATGGAGGAAGACCTCTATGATGAAAATTCCAGGTTTATAAAACCAAAAACATGGCTAAAATAACCAGAAAACAAAGCAAGACAAAAACTCAAAAAACTTACAATGAGAATCTTAAGCATTGCTTCATCATACTGCTTCAAGTAATTTTTAAAGCCCAATATTGATATGTAATGTTCAGTGGCTACATCTTGCTTTTAACAATTTAAAATCTATACGGTTCTTAAATTATGTTACTATTTCCATAAAACATTTTACCATAAATATTTTTAAAATTTCAGAAATAGAATATTGGCATGAACTACAATATACTTCTCATTTAGCCTTTAAAAATGGAAAATTATAATGAATCCCCAGATACCTATTTGTGTTCTTTAATTATCCAGATTTAATTTTTTTTTCATCAAGCAGATTGTAGAGTTTAAGTATAGCCAACTTGCGCCCACTCCAGCTTGTGTGTAAAGTTGCCTCTATTAACATCTTGCATAGGTATGGCATGTACGTTTTTTCAGAATGAATTAATACTGTTATATTGTTATTAATTAAAGTTCCATATATTACATTAAGTTTTACTCTTTGTGTTGTATAATTCTGTGGGTGTTGACAAGTGCGAATGGCACGTACCTATAAGTAGAGCTTCACACACCTAAAATTCACCTGTGATTCACTTGGTAGTCTTTCCCACCCTGGACGAACACTGATTTGTTTCCCTACCTGACTGTATAAGTGTCTCTTTCCCAGAGGGTCTTACAGTTGTAATCATAGTATGTGGCTTTTCAGAAAGACCTTTTTTACTTAACAGTATTCACTTAAGGACTTTTTGTGACTTGATAGCTCATTCTTTTTTTATTGTTAAATAATATTCTGCTTGTGTATCTCAGTTTATTTACGTATAGAAAGACATGTTGGTTACTAAATTTTGGCCATTATGAATGAAGTTACAATAAAGATTTACACGTACATTTTATGCTTTTCAATTCATTTACATCCTCAGAAATGTGATTTACCAATCATAGTATAAGAGCATATTTTGCTTTGTAAAATAATGCAAAACTCTCTAAGTGACTGTATCATTTTGCATTCTGCCAGTGAGTTCTTGTTTCTTCCACATTCATGCAATATATTGTGTTTTCTGTATTTTGAGTATTTGACATTTTGAAAGATATATATTAGTATCTCATTTTCAGTTTCCTAAGTTCATATGTTGTTGAATTTTTTTATGGTGTGTCATTTTGAATATATTCTTAGTGTGATTTCTATTAAAATTTTTTAACCATTTTTTACTTGGGCTCTTTTTCTATTTTTTATTTTTATGTATTTAGTACAGGATCTACAGGGTCTCACTACACAGATCAGACTCATAGTGATCCTTCCTGTTTTCAGCCTCCCAAGTGCTGGGATTACATGCATGGGCCACCACGCCTAATCTCAATCAGCCAGCATGGCACACCATGGATCAGATCCCTGTCCCTGTGTCTGCCTAAGTAGGCACTTTAATCTGCTGAGCTATCTGGTGTTTTTCTAATTGTTGAACATTAAGAGTACTTTGTAGATTTTATAGATGAATCCTTTATTAGATAAATGTTCTGCAAAGATTTACTTCCTATAACTCTGTGACTTATCTTTTTCTACATTTCTTTCCTAGAGCAGACATTTTTAATTTTAATGACGTCTACTTTCCATTTCCTTTTCTTTGATGGATCATGTGTTCAGTGTTACATAAAACAGTCATTACCAAAACCAAGGTTATCTAGCTATGCTAACTTCTAGAAGTACTATAGTTTTGGGCTTTACATTTAGGACTGTGAATTTTGAGTTTATTTTTGTTAAGGGTGTAAAGCCCATGTCTACATTCATTTTCTGCATGCGAAGCCCAGTTTGCAGTATTACTGATTAAGATAACTATCTTGGCTGTATTATATTTCCTTTGCTTCCTTGTCCAAATCAGCTGACTACATTTATATGAGTCTATTTCTGGGCTCCCCTGTGTTCTGGTGATCTGTATTTTATGTTTGAATTCTTTCAAACCAACACCATACCATGTTGACTGCTTTAGCTTCAAAGTGAGTCTTGAAGAAATTGGGTAGTGGCAGTTCTTGCCCTAACTTTATTTTTCTCTTTCAATAGTGTGTTGGTTATTCTGTTTTTAGACTTTCAGTATAAACCCTAGAAAGTTTTGTAGGCATTCATAAAATTACTTGCCAGAACTGATTGTGATTGCACTGAATTTAAAGATCCAGTAGAGAAGAGCTGACGTCTTGACAACATTGAGACTTCCTCTCTCTGAACACAGAATATCTCCGAACTACCTCTCTGATACCTGCCAGGCCAACATTTCTGGTCCTAAGCTTTTGGGCCAGGAATACTCAATCTGCAGGATACAGAATTAATGTCATAATTAATTATCAATTAAATTAGTTACATTAATTGAATTAATAACAATTAAATTGCCTACACGATTCAAAAATCTGTGTTTTTCTTAGTCTTGGTCCGATTCGTGGTCTGTCTCTTAGACTGCTTTTATCTTGCCTTTTAGCATGCCAAGGAATTGGATGTTGAAAATGACATGATATGTAGGGTAATAGGGCCCAAGGCAATGAGGCTTCTAGGGTAAGGTTGGATGCTAATGGGTCCTGGAGCTAGGGTGTGTTGCATGTGGGCTGTAGCTGTGGGGGCCAGGAGGACAGATCCCTACCATGGCCTTTCTTTCCCCCTTTGTTTTTAAGGTTCACAGTCTGAACATCTTTTAGGCGTTAAATACTAAATTATGTTGTTTAACTCTGTTCATTTGGTAGATAACATCAAATGCCTATAGGCAGCAGAAGAACTTGAGGAGTTTAAATAAATAGCAGTTGGTAGAAAGTGCTACATTTTTATCAGCATGAAATACAGGAATGCTTGCCTTGCTGCCTCCCTTTTTTTCATTAGTAGATGAAATAGTCTGTTTATTTACACTGATGTTTCCCACATAGCAGTGTCAATATCCAAAGAGAAGTAATGCAAATACGATAAAGAAGAGTGCCGTTCCGTCCCTTCCGCTGAGTGTCACTGAGAGGCACCAAGGCGGAGCACAGCCTTCCAGAATGCTCAAGGCTTGGCTACGTTAAATTTTCCTGCCAGTGTTTTACTTCCAAGTGTGTCGTGTGTCCCGTGCATATGTGCTGCTCATTTAGGGTACATTCCACTGGAAGGATAGAGTCAGATTTCCTCTTAAGCTCTTATGTGTGCATAGTTTGCTACCAAACAAGTATATCAATTAAGTTCTCCTTTATAAAGTGTAGCAGAATCCTAATATATAAATGAGTGAGAAATGTCAAATCAGATAACTGAATTGCTACTTCTAGTGTGAGATTAGTTAACTAAAGAAATAAGTTAGGTACAGCGGACAAGCTGAGCAGCCATAAATAGCAAAATCAGGGGTGTCTTCCTCCACCATTCATCACTGAATTGAAGAAGTAGGTACCCTGAGTTCAGGGGATGAGCAGGTCACTTGGCAGAGGATGGATATGTTACCAGATTTTGGGGTGCTAGAAGCTTTCTGGGGGGGGGCATTTCTAAGCTCTTTCTGTCCTGAGCAAAGAATTGGTCAAGACAAGCACAAAAGGTAGCGAAGTTTTATCAAAGGCAGGAAAAAGAAGCAAATAGGCTCTGCAGAGGAACTGAGACAAGTGAGAACAGAAGCGTGCCATCTAGGGTGAGGGTGGTCGTCATGCAAGAGCGAGTGCGGGGGGTGAAGTGCGGTGTGGGCTGGCCTTTTCATATCCCCGCTACCCAGGCGAAAACCAGGTCCACGCCATGCTGTGGAAAACTGCTGGGGTTCTTGGGGGAAGTCCGGGTGCAGGGCTTTGGCAGCTGCTCTGTGCTTGTTCTGTGTCCTGGGATTTTGTACTTAACAGATCCCCAATGCCTCTCCAGCCAGCCTCACCACACCCTCCTTGTAATTTTCTAGCTGAGAGGGGTTTTAAGTGCATCTTTTGTCCTAATATTTGGACCTTGACCTTGGGTTCTGACACAGGGCTCTTAATTCCTAATTTTGGGGTGCTAGGAGTCATCTAATATGGAAATATTTTGGTAGGTTCTTAGATTGTCGCTGGCTACCAAAAGGACCATGCTTCAATTAAAATCTTGGAACTTCCATCTGTACCCTGCATTCTCTAGGGACCAGGGAGGCCTGGAGATGCCTGTTTCAGAAGCTGCAGTGTGGAGAGCTTTGTGGCGAATGAACATGTGCAAGGGCTGGGAGGGTGGCGCACGCCTGCGCACAGGGCTGATAGGTCGTGTGCCGGAGCGTGACGGGCTTTCCTGGTTATCTCTTCCTTGGTGGTTCATTTTGCCCTTCAGTCTAGCTGCAGTAACGAGTAAACTGTCTTCTTGAGCTCTGTGAGTTATTGTAACACATAGTTGTACCCCAGGAAGGGCTTGTAAGAATCTGATTAAGCCAGGCTGAAAGGAAGTGCAGGTGACTTTGGAACACCAGTCCCCATTTTGCAGTTGGCAGCTGATGCCGATGGCCTTCCTGCCTATTTGACTGACCCTTTAATCTGCTGATCTGTGTTGACTCTGGTGTTAGAGTTGAATTGAATCATAGAGCATCCAGTGGATGGAGAATTGTGTACTGGGGACATCTCTCACACATCAGTTCCCTTAAGTGTTGGCCGTGAATGTGTAGAAGAAATGGTTTGTTTTCCTTATATCCAGTTAATGGGTGTATTTTGTTTGCTTTGCAGGAGGAGGGCAGGGTGTGTTGTGAAGCCTGATGAGCTGCAGCTCCCTTGCAGGCTGTTGGCTGTTGCAGAGGCCACACCTGCTTTCCCACAGGGAACAGGTGGGTGGAGCCGTAGGCGATGACTGAACGAGGAGAAACTGAGTCTCATAAAATAAGTTTGGGCTTTCCAGCCTAGCCCCAGGTTCACTGCCTAGGAAGGTTCCCCTGGGGTACAACGCTGCTTCAGAAAAGGGCAATGGCATTGATGAATATAGTTCCTGCCTCAAATTTAGGATTTGGGGGCCTCTGTTTTGCTGTCTCAGGTATAGTTGCTCTTTCTTTCCTCTCTGAAAAAGTGGTTGTGAGCAGTGACACTTATGTATGCAGGTGTAGCTGTCCATTATAGAAAAAATAGTTTTCTCCTTGTAAGCTCCTGAGGAGTAGAAAACTATTTTTAGCATAAAGCACTGTGTTTGACACTTGGGAGGTCTAGTTAATATTGGATAATTGATGTGAGCAACTTTTTTCTCTCTGCAGAAGGCTCCTGCAGGAGGGGGGTGGGGATGGATGCTTTGGTCAAAGAAGAGAACTCCTGGTGCTCCGCTCCAGCCTCACCTTGTGAGTCAGTTTTGTCGTTAGGGACAGGAAGCATAGTGTGCATGAGCCTAAGCCGTGTAGACAGACAAAGCCAACATTTTAAAGTAGTGATTTCAAAAATATTTCTAAGTGGTTTACATGTATCTCTGTTACCAAAGCAATCTTCTGGGTGTGATAGAACCTCTTTTCTCAAATACTGGTGCAAGCATCATGACCATGGTGCATGTTTGAGTGGCCATGAGTGGCTTGGGCCAGTCACTCAGGTACCACTGGCCGCTCAGGCAATCAGAATGCGGTCCATAGCTGTTGATGGTTCGAAGCAGGTGAGTAACGGTCTTACAACTGCAACCCTACAAACTCAGACCAAGATGTGTATCACCTCAGACCAAAATTAGCCAAAACCATGTACTTGAATTGCAGGTAGACATAAGCAGCTCTGCTTGCCAGACTTAGGAAGGTCCCTTCACTAGGTTTTCAGGATATTGAGTAACTTCCAGGGTGAGAGTCTTACTTTAAAACTGACTACAGGATGTTGTTGGACAAGGTTGGTAGATCATAGGGTCAATTCTGAAGACAAGGACACCTCAAGGCCACCGGTCAGGAGGCTATGGCTGCAGAGCACTGTGCTCCTGACATTCATGGAAGGGCCAGGGGCTGCTGCTCCTTTCCCAGGGTGACCCTTACCATAGGTATCAATTTTGCCACTGAAAACTTCCTCTGGTCCTTTCTGTGCTACTTAGCCACCCCTAAAGTCTTGAGACATACTTCATGTACTAATTGTCTAACATCACAGTGTTGATTCAGTTAGGACACATGTTAGGTTAATTAGCCAGTTGCAAAATATTGAGTTAGGTTTCTTTGTTCTGAGATTTTATGTTACTTAGTGAACTGTTACCAAGTCCAGTGTAACTCTTGAGGATGTCAAGTTGAGGACTTAAAATGCACTCCAGCACATGCAGAGCAAATATAAAAGCTGTGGTTAAATGCTTTGATTCACTAGTTTAGTTTTTTGGTTTTTTTTTTTTTTTTTTGTGGAGCCGGGGATTGAACTCAGGCCCTTGCGCTTGCCAGGGAAG
>NDGN011468402.1:0-21973 GCA_002564285.1 Tympanoctomys barrerae
CCCCCCCTCTGGTTTCACAGTGTATGTGGATATTATTTCACTGCTATAGAAAAGAACAGGATTTTGAATAACACTACCTTGACTAATAATAGTAACAGAATAGGGCAAGAGATGGAGCAAAGAAAATGAGAAGAGGAAAGGGAGTTTAGTAGTCTTTTTTAGCTACTAAAAACGATTGTAAGTGTGGGCAGCAGGTGTGGAAAACTTGAATCTTAGGGTTGGCAGGGTCCCCTGGGGTGATGTTAGGGAGGGCGTTAGACTGAGTACTGGGGAAAAATCTTTCAGGAAACTTAGCCAGAATGAACTCAAAGAGTGACCTCACTTCTATTGTTTTCTGTTCTACATTATTTTAAACTGAGAGTGTACTGACCCTTCCTCTGGGTTATTTAAGCCCATATTGGTATGATGGCCTAAAAGGTAATAATCTTTGCCCATCATTCCTAAGAAATATTTACTAAAAAACAAGCTTCCAATTTCCCTATACAGGGCATGCCACTGAAGAATTCTTTACATTTAATGTAAAATTTCTTCACCCAGGCTTCCCAATCCCTACTCTGAACTGATTACATAAATAGGTCAGAGTAGGAAAAGATCAGTGTTTTGTAAGATTTGTCCAGCTGAGAACCACTACCCATGCATAGAGAAGTCAAGATCACAAAAGAAAAAGTGCAATAGGTGAAGAAAAGAACAATGATGAGAGCATTTTGAGATCTTTCAGACTCATGTTAGTGTGTTTGCTCACTGCAGTATAACAATAAAGATTCCTTTCAAACCTTACTGACAGCCATTAGCCTGTCTCTAATTAGTTAAATGAAGCACATAAACAATTTCTGTTTGTCAATACCTCTTACTGGGAGACTTTCCAATATGACCCTCTCCTTAAGTTTATTTGTAAGCTGCTTTTAACCTTTTTCTTCAGATGATTGGGTTTTTCTTTTTGTCTTTTTGAGACAGGGTCTCACTATGCAGTTCAGGCTGGGCTTGAGCTCACTTTTGCAGCCCAGGCTGGCTGTAAACTCACAAAGATCCTCCTGCCTCAGCCTCACAAATACTGAGATTACAGGCATGCACCACCAGGCCTGGCATGATGCGCTCATTTTATGAACACTGACAAACACTTCTGTGAGACACAGTGGCTGTCTATCAGATGTGGTCCTCACTCACAGGCTTCCCTTCTGTTGGCAGAAGCAGGAACACAACTACCAACCCACTTAACTGTTAAGAACAAGTGTGATAAATGTTCAGAAACAGAAACAGGTTGTTATGGGGTGAAATGTCATCCTGGGGCACATTAAAATGAAAATCTGAAAGAGTTGGAGGGTTAGAATTCTAGAACAAGGTGGCAATCTGTGCAAATGTCCCCAAGTGGTAAAAGTCATTATATGATCAACAAGGTTAAGGCTAATGAGGCTGAGAAGCAAGAGGCTGTGTAGAGCGCAGCCCTCCCAAGCTGCATGACTACCTTAGCCACAGATCTCAGTAGAGTGCTTCAGGGCCCTGAGCTGCCTGAGATGGTGTGGAGGAGGGGTAAAGGCAGAAGCCTGGCAAGCACCACAGGTCACTACAAGGGCAGTGGGAGACCACAGAGGTTCTAAGCAGCAGACATCTGGTCAGTTCTGTCTCTCTTTTGGGATGAGTAAGACTGGAGGATTGAAGAACGAGAGCAGACAAGACAAGTCCTGAGTCTATTTCCTGCAGTGGAGGTGCCTGAAACAGACACGTGGTCGAGGGAGAGCTGCAGCAACACATGTGCAATTGTGAAAGGCGAGACCAAAGAAGCAGAAGAACATGACGGATTCCAGGTGCTGGGTACACTAGTGTTGAGGATACCAATTTTCGGTTAGATAGAATGAATATGTTCAAGAGATCTATTCTACAACATCGTGGACACATTTATCACATTTTATATGTGTTTAGTTGATGTCAAAAACGTGTTTTATAGCCATCTTACAAAGCATTTCCAAACATATTGTACGCTTAACATACATGATTAAGTTTTATTATTATTTTAAATTATCAAATAAAATGTATATTTTGGGGATATAACGCAATATTTTGAATGTGTATACATTTTGGAATGGCTAAATGAAGCTTATTACCATATATATTACATTACAACCTCATCATCTTTGGGGAGGAGAGTGCTTCATATCTATCCTCAGCAATTATAAAATTCATTATATATTGTTTTTAACTCTATTCGCTATGCTGTGAATAGAGATCTACTGAACTTTCTCCTCTTGTCTAATGAAAACTTTGTATTCTTCAACCAAGACCTCTCTAAATCCATCACCCACACTCTTTAGTAACTGCCATGGTACTTTCTGCTTCTACAAGTTCAACGCTTTTCATTGGTGCCTATGAGTGAGCTGAAATAGTACATTTTCAGTTTCGTGTAACCTTACTTAGTTTTCAGTTTTGTTTTTTTGTTGTCTGTGTTTTTGAGATCACAAAAAACCACTGCCTGGACTCATGTCATAGGCACCTGAGAGTTTTACTTATCTATTAAAATAATGATATATTTTTAACAGTAAAAAAGCAATTATGAGGTGTTATGGCTTGTTTCTAGTTGTCCCCCCAAAGTGTCAGGCAGTCATAGGGCAGCTTCTAGAGTTTGTGATTAATTCATGATCTAATGCTGGAACTATGGGTGTGAGTGCTACACCTTCCCTGGGGTGGGTGACCTGAGTACAATACAAGGAAGGGAGAAAGGCTTGCTAGCTGCCTCAGCCACTGTCCCTCTCTTTGCTCTTTGCTGTTTTTCCACTGCCATGAACCACTGCCCTCTGCCATGTGCTGCTGTGCATCGGAGCCAGCAAACTATAGACTGAAACCTCCACAAAGCATGAGCTAAATAGACCTTTCCTTCTTTCATTTTGGGTGTCGGGTATTTTGTCCCAGAAACGAGAGAAAAATAACCCAGACAGAGGGAGAACCAACATGATTTGGCCTTTGAATGGGTCATGAGTGAGAGAGGAAGAAGGAAAAAATCAAGGATGGCACTGAGATCTCTCTATGGGAACTGTTAGTCTGATGCTGCCCAATTAAATGAGGAAGGGCCAGACAGGATGGACAGGAAACATACAAGCGGTTTCTGTCAAGTTGGGCATAAGTGGGATGGCATTTGTTGCCATTATTCTGTTTTCTTTCTTTCCCCTCTTAGATTGTTACTCTGAATACTCAGAACCCTCCCAATTTCCAATTTGGAATTAGTAGGCAACAATTTGAAGTGATTTGCAATTCTAGTGTAATTGGTCCCACATCCCCAAATTCTCTTGGTTTGGAAATGCCAACAAAATAAAAATATGTCTATCTGTAACAAGGCTACATAAATTAAAGTTGCATATGGGACGGACTACTGTTTTGTAAAGGACAGCCTCCTGGGTCTCTAATCGTCCCCAAACGAGGCACAGGTATGCACTGTCAGCAAGTGTCACCTAAATGGCCTCCCTGAACTGAAACATAAGATCTCTTTGCCATCTAAGGAATTTTTTTTAAGGAAGGTTTAATTTTATCTCAGTTAGTTTAATAAGTCTGAGGAGTATTAAGTTAACTAAAACTCATTAAACTTCATCTTCTCTTTACTTGTTCTGCTCCTGGTGGCTTATTGGCCACTGCAGAGTGTTAGGTGCCCCGCATGGCTTGCTGTTTGCTTCTCTCACTGTAGGGCTCACCAGCTTCTCACCATTCCCAAGTGCTCCATTCCTCTTGCAAACCTGGATAGCTGTCATTATCTGATGCTGTTATTGAGCATACCTTTCTCCTTACTGTAAAATGCCATGATAATGCACTGCAAGAGGGAACTATTTCAATAAACCATTAGAAAATTTTCAGCTCCCGAATGGCAGTTTTTATTACTCTGGCGATAAGCTGATGCTGTAATCTAGCATCCTGCTAAGTGTACACACACACTGAAACAATTGTCAGACTGCAGACAGCTTAGAAAATGCACATTCTCCTTTCCTCTTTCATCACATTCTACTGTTTTAGTTTACTATTTTTATGTGCACTAATATCAAAGCATAAGTGAACACGGCACTTGCCAGGTACATAGAGGACGTAGAGCTGAGTGGAATCCCGACCACTGTGTGATCCCCTGTAGTCCTTATAGTGACTGTAGAAGCTCTGAACACCGGTCACTTCCTGTGAAGGCCTCCACACTGCTCCCTGGCTGTGGAGTCAAAGGAGGCGAGATCCTGAGTATCTGGCAAGCAGGGTAGACTGATCAAAGTTCCTAAATACACTGGAGGCATGTCATAGATGCTTGTCTTTTTCTGTCCCAGGAAAATGTGGTTAGTCTCATGGTTAACCAGAAAATTGTTTTCCCTTTAAACCATTTTAGGAATATACCCTGAGTCTGGTCCCTTGCCTCGACTTGTTTATGTCTATAGTTCTATAAGGAATCCTACACAGGGACATCCAGGAAGTTCTAAATCCAAGAAGTTCTACCATCCTCCCCATGGGGCCATTGTCCTATACTGGACAATCTCTTTGATTCATAAAGGGCTGTAACTGAGCTACTCTCAATTCAGAAGAGGGTGCTGGCTCTGCAGGGTATTAGCTCAGAGGAAACACTATGACAAACAGATAGAACTGGTAAGAGGAACCGTGCACAGCAGAGAGCCCTGCTCCAGGAGACCCTTTTGCCCTGTGGGCCTGAGATTTTGTTTTCTTGCCTGGAAACATTGAGGCAGCCTGAGAACATCTGTAAGGAAATCCCAACATATCCTCCCTGCTACCACCCAGTGTTGCAGGCCAGGAAACTCCTCCCCATTCCAGACAAGACCAACAGGGACCAGTGGGAGCAAAAGCCGCAGAGGGAGGTCCACTCATCCTAAACTAGCACTGCAAAT
The DNA here is from genome assembly GCA_002564285.1 of Tympanoctomys barrerae. NCBI lineage: Eukaryota > Metazoa > Chordata > Mammalia > Rodentia > Octodontidae > Tympanoctomys > Tympanoctomys barrerae. Next base: position 4,854 of record NDGN011468402.1, read on the forward strand.
GCTCAGGGAGTGGCGTCTCCATTGAAGCCACATGGCACCCAAGGAGATCGGGACTAGCATACAGAACTTAGGAACACGGCTTTTAAACAAAAGATTTAAAAATAACACAGGGTCTTCCAATGTATAGTACTACTCAAAATGTTCAGATAAAGCTGAGTATTCAATCCCATCATCCCCAGAACCAAGAATATTACAACTTAAAGGAGATGAATCAGTGGCTGGGAAGATAGCTCAGCAACCTAAGCTCCTGCCTGGCAAGCACAAGGTCCCGAGTTCAATCCTCAGTGCCACATGCTATGCCACCCTGGACCCCAGGCACACTGTGCCAGCCCTGCTGTGCCAGCCCCAAAACCTCACTACAAATCCGACCAGCATAACAAGACCCTGTAACAATAAAAAAAAAAAAAATTTTTAAGGCTATGAATCAGATGGTGGAATTATCTAACAAGGATTTCTATAGATGCTTGCTTCATAAATTTAAAAAATACTGAATAAATAGAAAGAAAAACTGAGTAAAAGATTATTAGTTTTTTGTTTGGTTTGGTTTGGTTTCAGATAAACACCCTGCTATCTCTATGCAGCCCAGGCTGGCCTTGAACTCACTTTGTAGCCCAGGATGGCTTTGATCTTACAGTGATCTGCCTGTCTCAGCCTCCCAAGTGCTGGGATTGCAAGTGTGTGCCACCATGCCTAGAGAATATTAATTTTTAAAAAGAGAAGTAAGTGGAAATTATAGAACTGAAAAATGTAATAAAAGAGACTTTAAAAACCTTACAACTTAACCTCAATATCAAAGAAAAAAGACAGGTACAGTAAATTTGAGGATTGAATGTATCCAACATGAATCCAAGAAAATAGATACAAAAAAAAAAAAAATGAGCAAAGACTCAGGGACCAGTAGAATGTGATAAGGTCTAGCACTAATATGACCAATGGTTCAGGGGGAGAGGAAAGAAAGTCTACTACATCATGATTTGAAGAAATAAACGACTGAAACTCCCCAAACCTGGTGAAAAATGTGAACTTGTCAGTCCAAAGAACAACATAATCGCAAACAGGATGAAACAAAGTAAGACACATTGTAACTGAATACCTGTAACTGGCAAAGAAATATTTCGAGACAGCCAGAGAGAAACAGCACATTATATGTAGAGAAACACAATTTCAAGTGACCTTAGAGTTTTTCATCTGAAACAATAGAGGCAGTAAGAGACACAACATTTTTCAAGAGCTAGAGAATAGTTGATGATAGCTTCCCTATATGGTGATGTTATCTTTTAAAAATGAAGAAAAAAAAAAACACTCTTCAAACAATGACTATATTCCTGCTAAATCTATCCTTTAAAAATAGGATAAAGAAAGTTATTCAAACAGAAAATAAAAAATAAAAGTAAAAAGACTTTTATAGGCTTAAGCAGGCGAAACAAGAGCAGAAATACAGGTGCACATAAAGGATTTCTCTTCATTTTACAAGCTTTGTAAATCATAATCGAGACCATGATGTTTGAGAGGGCAAAGTAAAGGGCCTGAAGGAGGCTTTCAGAGTTCACAGGAAGTGCTCATCGCTGCAGCCACTGTGAAAACCAGCCAGGTCAGTCAGAAACACTGTCAATGAGTGAAGATGGAGTTGTTCAAGTCAAGTGACACAGAAAAAAGAAAAGAGATACAAAGAATAATCACAGAAAATAAACAAAGAGCAATCAATGAAGTGACAGTATGCACACAACAAAAATCTTGTAAAATATTGGCAGTCAAATGCATCAATCAAAGGACAGTGTATTGGTGAATTGAAAATACAGGCCCTAGTAATATTATACTCCAAGAAAATCCCTGGAAATTCAGTTACATGGGTAGGATGAAAATAAAAAGATGAGGAAATGCAAGCAATGAAAGATGAATTTGGAAATAGGCACAGCTACATCAGAACAAAGTAAAATTCAGAGCAAAGGAAATTAGCATAGACAAAAAGAAAATTCCATCATGATAAAAGGGTTGATGTACTGGAAAGACATACATACGTTAAATGTAGGCAAAATAAACAAGAGTCTCAGGACACGTGAAACCAAAACTGATACAGCTTAGAGGAGACATAGATTGAGCTGCAATTACTGCTGAGGACTTCAATGCCTCCTCTCAGCAAGAGGGAGAATCTGAGCTGCAAAACCAAGCAACAGGAGCTAATTAATATTCACAGAGCATTCTCGACAACAGTGCAGTTCACATTTTTAAGTCCCTTTGGAACACTCACCAAGGTAGAACATATGTGAGGCCATAAAGTAAACTTGAGCAAATTAAAGTAAATGAAATCATACAAAGTATGCTCTCTGATCATAAAAGAATCACACAATAGGTTAATAAGAGAAATAAGACAGAAAAACTCAGACAGTTGCAGAATATGTATGACTCACAGATGAAAGAACAACCTGAAAGAAAATGTTAAAATTTCATGCAACTACCTGAAGATTACAATACATTTCCATGTATATAAGATGGAGCATGTTTTAGCTCTATCTTATGTAGGCAAACTTACAGCACTATATGCAGAGATGAGGAAGAGGAAAAATCTCAGAGCAAATAGCTAAGTTCTTACCTCAAGAAACTAGGAAAAGAATGTGGTAAAATGAAACCAAAGCAAGAAAAAAAAAAAAACACCCCAGAAATCTATGAAATTAAAAGTGGGAAAACAAAGGCTGGCCAAATAGCTCAAGGATTAAAACACCTGCAAGCAGGCCCAGGGCCCAGGGGTTTGATCCCTGGGCCTGTTGTGCTGGCCCAGCCCCCAGGACGTGCTGAGACAGCAATTGAGACTGGGCGTGGTGGTTCATGCCTGTAAATCCAGCTCTTGGGAGGCTGTAAACAGGTGGATCACTACAAGTCCAAAATAGTAGTGAGATTCTGAACATGCTGTAGAACCTTCCCTAAAAAATACAAAGAAAACAAAAGTAGGAAAACAAAGAAAATCAATGCAAAAAGCTGACTTTTAGAAAAAACAATACAATTGAAGAAATTAAGTAAATTTGGTGTTAATCTGATTTTAAGTGTTCAGAAAAATTCTCTATTGGAACCATGTAGAACTGAAAATTTCTTTTTCAAAAGTTTTAAATGACAATGTAAAATAACATTAAAGATATGGAGCTATACTGTTTATCTATTTCATGTTGAGTTTGAGTATTTTGTTGTTTTTGAGAAATTGCTCCATGCTTTCTGATTTGTTGCTTTATGATGAAAAGTTCATAGCACTCCTTCATTTTCTTTCTTACAGTTGTGGGATCTATGTTTATCACTCATCTCATTCTTAATTCTATTGACTTGTGTTTTCTCTTTTTGCTAATTTGCATATAATCTATAATGACCTCAATTTAAAAGTATTTTTTCTCCCAGCACTATGAGAGTCTGAGGCAGAAGGACTGAAAATTTGAGCCCACCCTGGGCAACCAAGCAGTCTAGCCAGACCTTGTCTCAAAATGAAAAATAANCTGGTGATACAACTCAGTGTACATGCCCTGGATTTAGTCCCTAGCTGTGCCTGCCCCCACAATTTCCTGATCTTTATGACTATGAACCTGGCTCCATTACCACACATGCCCACAATAAATTTATCCTGGCACCAACTTCTGATAAGCTTTGGGACAGCCTTCCACTTTCTCAACAAGAGCTCTGCAGCAGCCACACATTGGTCAGGCTTAGCAGTGAATTCAAATTTACAGGCATAAGTTCATCTATAAATTACTCTTCCAGAAATAGTCAACATGAAACCAACCAACTCTGTGGACCTAATTCTAGTTGAAGAAGAAAAGTGAAAATGGAGTTGAGAGAAAGCAATAGGCTGATCCAAAGCTGAGGACACTGTACAGGGCAAGTCTTGTGGAGGCTACATGGAAAATGTCATGATATGTGGAACTTTCAAGTCCCCTTCTTTGTATCCACAGGCCACATCCAAGTGGATGTAGCAAAGCAACTCTGCAAGATATTGGCCATTATTTAACTAAATGGTGAGTGCATCACTAGAGTATTCCAATTCTTGTTTGCCTGGCTCTTTTCTTAATAAAAAGTTGTCAAAAACAAACTCTGGGAATCAGATGACCCTTTAGGTTCCTTTCTACTGGGATAAATAGAAACTGAAATTCAAATCTTTGTTCTGATATTTATTAGCCAAGTCCTATGAGCTCTCTTTTTTCTTATGTATAAGATAAAAACTTTGAAAGAACTCTGAAGTTCTATATCTTAAGATCACCAGAGAAACTTATTAAAACATCTAATTTATATTATGAACAGCCACCTATGCCAATACATTTTACTTTTGTTTGAACATTTCAAATAGAAATATAAGAGCTGGCCTCTTTTGAACCCAATAAGGAAAAAACAAGAAGAGAAAGCATTCTTCAAATATTTGAGAAACGTTTTTTGTTTGCTTTAACCTTCTTCCTTTCCTAAATCAGTCATATCAAGTTGGATTGATATGCAATTATATTATATTCTGTTTGTAACACACATATCATGTGCAAGCCTTGTCAGCCTTTTGCTTATTAGCTTTTAGTCACTCTCGACTTCTCTCTGCATACCTACCAGGGCCTGTCAGCCAAAGCGTACTTAATTTGTTCCTGATGTTTGGGTTGCCCAAGCATCATGCCTTCTCAAGGATAAGTTCTGCATTTGATTATAGTCCAGGCATGACATCTTTGTTATCTTACAAAATATGAAGGGAAACATGATTATGAAGATTTGGGTCAAGAGGTATGCTCACCCTCAATGAGAAACGGCTTTGGGAGTAGAGGATGGAGAACCTGGCTCTACTATTGAGGTCAAAAAATGCCTGGAAAAGAGACTGCCCAACTAGAGTACTGGAATCTGAGAATACCGGGACCCAAGAGCACTGAGGCTGGCTGTGGTGGATACATCAGGCACGTGGCCTTAGATCTGTCTGTTCTAATGAATAGGAGACATTATAATGCTTTTTCCTTTTGTAGTTGCTTTTAATTCAGTGTACATTTTTGAAAAGTTAAGTAAGTGGAGCAGTCCCTTGGTGCCTCGGGGGTTTGAGGTCCCTTAAAGACACCACAATCCACAGATGTTCAAGTTCCTCATATAAAATAAACCCATGAGTGTCTTTCTAGGCTTTGCTCCTAGAGATGACATATTTCAAGTCACCTCTACATTATTTATAATATTTAATAGAATGTAAATGTTATGCAAAGAGTTGCTGTGCTGCATTGTTTAGGGAGTAGAGACAAGAAAAACGTCTGTACATGATCAGTACATTGATTTCTTCATTTTTTTGAATAGTTGCAGTCTGTAGTTCACGCAGTCCAAGGACATGAAGCTGGTGGACATGGAGGGCACATTGTACATTGAGTTTTCTAAGCTAACTTTTGTTGCAACTTTGAAAATTTGTATTATTATAATTTTAAAGTTTAAACTCTTCTAATTTATATTCTTTCCTTTTCACATATCTTACAGATTGTTTTTATTTTCCAAAATTATGTCAATATGTAAAATTGTTGCTTTGAGGAAGGTCTTTGTCTTCAGTCATACCACCCTAATCTGGCCTGTCTGAGAAATATCTTCCTTTGCAGATTGTGGTTTATTAAGACTGCAAAAATAAACTGTCCTAATTTAAAGGACCAACCATACAAACATATAAAAGACACCAGATTCTTGTAACTTGATTATATCTACCACCTATGATAAAGCTCATAGACCTTGTAAAATTGGCACGTGCTAAAGAATTAGGAAAAAGAAAACAATGATTTCTATAATATAGATGTAATTTGTTTACTGATGCCAGAAAATACTGCTAAATCCACTTACTTGTAAGGACTGTGAACCCAACATAAATAACACTGATCATCTTGAGTCATGAAAAAGCCATAATTAATTAAGCACATACAATTAGCCTATGAGAAAACCATGCTTACTTATCAGAGTTCAATGCTTTGTTCAGAATAGTAATGAGAAAACTGGTGGCCTGTGTGCCCAGTTTGCTTCATCCATTCGATGTCCTACTGGCTCTCATAAGCGTCTGGGTCATCAACCACTAACCACTCTGTCCTATGCGAGATGGACTCTCCCTTGATTTTCTAGATCAAGGAACACCCAAGTCCTCAAGGCAGCTTGCCATTCTGCAGCCCCATTCTGGGGAGGCCTGGGGGAGTTGGGAAGGAGCCTGGCTCATGTGGAGGGGAGCAGGATGCAAAGCCCTAAAATCCTGGAGGAAGGCCCAGGGTCTATTCATTAATCAAGCCCCATAGCTCGAAGAGCCAACTCCTTGCTGCTTTCACAGGCCTTGTTATTCTTAGGAAGAGGGATGTATGTGTGCACACATTTAATGCAGAAACATGGATCAATCTACATCAAACTGTAAAAATTTCTAATTCATCTCTAGTTTCCACTGCAGGGAGAAGGAAGTGTGGGGCTTCTGGAGAGGCAGAGGCTAGGAAGGAACTAAAAGAAGAAAGAAACTGAGCTGGAGGCAGCTCAGGTGACAGCCAGATAGCTGAGGGGAAGCAGTTCCCAGAGTAGCACTTCTCCAAAGAGCTGAACACTGACTCTGGGGGAGCTCTGGAGTCAGAGCCGCATTATCTGCAATTATTCTAGCACAGCCTGTTCTCTGCAGTCTAACCTTGTTGTGACTTTGCTGTGTTCTGATCTCTGCTTATCACGTTGCTGTGAAGTTGTCCCTCTGTGACTTCACTGAGCCATGATCTCTACTTTTCTCACTAATGCCTATCTACCCTGTAGGATGGCTTTGAAGGTAAATGAGGTGATGTGTATGGAACACCTGATAGGTGGTACCTGACACATATCAGGTGATCAGCAGATGTGATCTAAGCTTCTTTCCTCTACGGCCAAACCATGAGAGGGCCAGCTAGAGCAAACTATAACTTCTGATCTATGAGCTACTAAGCCCTGTGTCCTTCTAACATAGCTCTGTCCAGGTTACTTTTGCCCTATAAATTGAGAAGAAATCCTCTTTTTGTTAAGTTTCAAAGTTAGGATGGAGGGGAAAAAATAGGTATGATAACTTCTTTATAATTTTGCAGTAGGCTAAGGTGTAGGTGTGATTTTAAAAATTATGGTGACTGTTTAAATTAAAAATAAATAGCTTTATTATAGTTAAAGACACATGATATGTCTTTTAATTCCCCTCAAAGTATTACCCCTTGCTTTGAACATAATCATTTTTTCCATTTGCTGAATAAGTTCTGGAAATATTTTATGAGTTTCTTTCCATGGCCGCCCCAGTGTCCTGAATTAATTGAAAGTGTTCAGTGCAGTTGCCCCTCCCAGACACCATGGTGTATGATTCACCTTATTCCTGAGCTCTGACACCATCTGACTTCTGACTTTTCTCCAAAGTCAAAATGACTCTGAGAGGCCTACATTTTGAATGGATTCATGATGTCGAGGTAGCCACAACACAAAACATGAAAAGGGGCTTCTGGAATTATTTCAGAAAGTGGTAAGAAAGATGACATAAGTGTGATCAAAGCGAGGGGCAGTATTTCGAGGGGAGTTATTTTCTGTGGGCTTATTTTTTGGATTTTGGGGGTTTTTGTGTATTTAGTACAGGGTCTACAGGGTCTCACTATACAGAACGAACTTGTAGTGATGCTCCAGTTTTCAGCCTACCAAGCACTATGATTGTAGTCGAGTGCCACCATGCCCAGCTTGCCCTGGGGGGGGGGGACCAGCACAGCTTGTGATTCCAGGAATAGAACCCTGGTCCCAGTACTCTGCCTAAGCAGGCTTTAGTCCACCAAGCTATCTGTTCAGCCTATTAAGGGGGATTATTGCCGATGTTCTTTTACTATAATGAATGATAAAAGTTTAACCATTTACTGTGTTTCTTTATCACACATCAGTGACTTATCATTTCATGGTACCTGGTGAGAAGTGGCAAACAACAACTCTTCCACTAATTCTTGAAGAATCTGCAACTTCTTTCTGAATAAGAAGCAGTAAATGCTACCATTGACTTCTTTTCTCTAAGAGAATTATTGAGGCTTCTAATAATGACAAATGTATCAGTGAAGAATGCATAAATTAGTAGAGATGAATCGTCCACTGAGTGCAAAATACTAACTGAAAGTATCTGCCTTCCTTCCTTGCTAGTATCTTAGCCATAATTTCATTCATAAAATCCCAAAGTGCCAACTTGTCTCCTTTGTAAATTAAGTACCTCAAGGCATATCCTTCCAGCTTTGGAGAGCCTAACTCCTTTCTGTTTTGCGGGTTGACACAATTGGTCGTCTTGGCCTCAGAGAAAGCTCATGGAGGCAGTGAAATTCTCTCACAGTCAGTCCTTGGAAGCACCAAGGAGCCTCTTGGGTGATTTTGCTTATAGAAAGAAAAGCCCAGTTTGCATTGAAGTCACCCTGTTAGGAGTTCCTTGAGCTCATCCACCAGAGTTCTCTCTTTGCTTTCAGAACAACTTTTCCATGTAAGCACCTTTATCTATGCAGCTCATGTCAGAAATTCATTAGATATTTGTTCATTATGCCATAAAAGAAACCTTATTTACCTGATATTAAGTGTGGCAGGGAGATGTCATCAAAGACAACGGCAGTATGGGTCAAGGTTTTTGTAATAGAGAAAGACAAGCAACAAGGACAAGTGAGGATTTATAACCATAGCCATAGCTGAGCAAGGGAGTAGACGGAGAATCATTAAGAGGAACTAGTTAGATGTCAAGGGTGGAGTGAAGGGAAAGAGGAATTTGATGGACTACAAGGGTGGGGAATTCCCAGTAAAGTGGCTTGGAAGGATTCTTTGCAGAAACAAGGCCAAAGAAGAGGCTTAGATTTAGTCAAGGTGCGAAGTACCACCAATGTCCTGAAATTTCCTTTAGCAGGAATGGTTCTCTAAGAAAGTGCCATTTGTCCAAATCTTAGCTGATGAGAGTCAGCCCAGTGAAAAACACAGAATGGGAAAGAATGTTCTAGGTAGACAGGAAGAAAGAAGAAATACTCTGAATTCATACAGTTTTTAGATTCTAAACTGAGACAGCATTTATTCCTTTGATTGTTCTGTGAGTCCTAGAGCCAGACAGACATATTGGTGTAGGAATCAGGAACGTTGTTTCCACAGTGCAATCAATTACTTGTGTGCAGTTTTATTGAGCTTCTTTGAAAATGAATTTCATTTCCCCTAGATAAAGAGGTTGGTAGCATTTAGAATAGATATTCTGGGACTTGTTTTGTACCTTAAAGGCTATTATTAATTGCTAGCCTCAGTCCAAAATATATTGTGAAAATCAATAATGAATCCTCTCCATATGCACACTACCAAGTGGAGAGGAGATGGTTCTACCTCCAGTTGAGAATCACTGGGTAATCACAAAGATTTCCACTAGCTGTCAGTTGCCTCTATTTGAACTGTCAGTGCATTCTAAGAGCCAGCATTAGTCCTAATTCACCAGCCCTCTGAGCTTCCCCAATCTTAAGGTCTCTATAGTCAGTGGTTACTTCAGGAACTCATGTGTTGCCTCAGGACCCAGTGAACTAGTTAGGAGAGGAGAGCACAATTCCTGATTCCTAAACATGAATAAAGGAAACAGAAGGTCAAGATCTTTTTACTTGGGAATATTTTACATAACACAGAGTTAGGAAAAACTACCCTTTTTACTTTTAATAGAAAAGGGACTGGTAATGATACAAATTTTAGCAGGCAAGGATTAAAGCAGGAGGGAAAATTTGAGTTAGAATTTTCCAGACACTGAACATTTAAATTTTTTTCTTTTCATATTTGCCAATTGAACTGCTGATGTTCTTAAATTATCCCTTTCCTTCAGTGTTTTTCTTTTGACAACATTTTCTCTGACTTTTAAAGATAAATATAGGAACTAAATTCCCCCAATGGCAAAATCCCAGGCCCTAAAATTTTGTATTTACTTTTTGTATGCATATTTAAAATATATGTGCATTTGTATACATATGCAATGCATTTTCTAAATTCTGTTTTGCTATTCATAGTGTTGGATATTTTGGATCCACTTGGAAGACAAATATACAAGGATGTTTTACAGTATCTCTTGTGGTGTAGCTAGTATTAAGCGGCAGCAATAAATAATAATCACTGGCTCTAATTGCTTAGAGAATTTCCAAGTGATAATTTGTGATGTAATTAAGTGAAAGAAACTAATGTTGTCTTTAAGCACTTCCACGAAATAATTCCCCAGGGAGGCATCAGACCTTCCACGGCTGAAGTGACCTGATAAGGGCAAAATTAACACCCCTTCTCGGCACACTACATCAGGGGTAAGAAAAGTCAACCATCTTTTGAATTTATGGGTTGTTTTATTTTGTTTTGTATTTTAGGGAAGGGTCTACAGAGTGTTCTAGATAGGACTCGTAGTGATCCACCTGTTTACAGGCTCCCAAGAGCTGGGATTACAGGCGCCCACCACCACACCCAGTCTCAATCTCCTCCTCAGTGCCCCCAGGGGTAGAGCCAGCACACCAGGCACAGGGATCGAAACCTTGGCCCCTGTGCCTGCTTGCAGGTGCTTTAATCTGCCGAGCTATTTGGCTGGCTGGTTTTGGTTATTGTTGTTACTAAATGAACTGTTTTTTAACTTGTGTCTATTTACACTATCATGATGGTACTAAACATTACATTTTGTTTGGGTCTGATTCCTATAGTCAGGCAGAGTGCAAATAAGAAGACTATGCTCTAATTTAGGGCCAGAAGGAGGGTCCATGGAACTCCCAGGCCAGGGGCTGAAGAGAGTGCAGAGCCAGGGTGTGGCTGCTGGTGGGTCTCTCTGACCCACTGGCCTGGGCTAGATTGAGGTGAGGTAGAGGCCTTCAGGTCTCTTCCAGAAGGAATTCCCCACCTCAAAGTTGGTGGAGATAGGTGGGTCTTCTACGTCTAAGCTGGGCCTCAGCTGTCTTCTGGAATAGCAAAAGAGAATGGCTGAGGTTGAGCTCAGCTTCAGTTCTGCAGGAACCAGGGTAGGGTCTGCAGAATGCTTGCGCCCTCCAGGCCATGGATGCATGTTTATCCCAATTTCAGAAGGATCACCAAGCCAATGGTCATTTTTGTTACTTATGTACCACCAGTAAGCATTATAGGAGTTGATCAAGGTCAGGAATCTTTCCCATCAGGTTTGCCTTCCTGGTCCAATACTCAGAAACAGTGTCCCCTGGCCCAAGCACTGTAGCAGCCCCAGCAGCCTTCTGTCCCTCTTTCTCCAAGAATCCCATGACCTTGATGTGTGATCAGGAAGGCAGAGGAGTTGAAAGGTGATAGTTACATAGAAGTGCCCAACCTGAAAACCAGCCTGTGAGTTGCATTTCCCTCAAGGAAGATTATAAAGCCATCTTAATGATGTAAATGTCCTAATGACTTCCGACGGCTCGTCAATCTTTCATGAATCTGATTGCTTACTTCCATTTTAGCAATTTATGATTAAGAAGCCTAGAATTTTCAAAAGAAAGATAAGCTAACCTTAAAAATTTTAATCAGATTATAGACTCTCTAAATTTGATGTCTATTAAATATTCTAATGTAAATTTAAGCGTTCATGTTCCTGTTTATAAACAACTAATTTTAGAGCCCTGGTCCTTCTCTTGGTTTTAAGATTCTGTTATTTTTGCCAGAATATAATGATCTTTTCATTAAGTATAGAGGTCTGGAACTTTCAATGGCAGTAATAATTTTCTGAATTAATTAAAATTTGATGTCCAACTCAAATTACAGCTGTCTTTCATGCAATTCAACAGACTTGTATTTGTTCCACATACCAAAGGATAGCTGCTTTTCTAAACTACCTTCTTCATCTGATTGTCTATTTTCTTACAATAAAAGTGATTTTTTGTGGCTATATGAGTCAGACAGGCTTAAGAAAAAGAATATTATATTTCGAGTAGTGGCTAGTAGATTACCATGTGCTCTGTGCAAGACTGACAAAAGTCAGTTGAATTCCATCGACACCTACACCAAAGGGAAATCTTCCAGTTGACTCCAGGCGTAGTGCTCGGGAAGTCTCCATGGAATGATTAATAAATAAACATATACACACCTACACCAAAGGGAAATCTTACAGTTGACTCCAGGCGTAGTGCTCGGGAAGTCTCCATGGAATGATTAATGAATAAACATATGCACGCAAAGGTGTTATTTTTATGATTTTGGAAAGCACTAAATTTTGTGAGGTATACGTGTACATGTATTATCCACCCAAATTGTGAGATCACTCTAAGTTATTGGACAGGAAGGCCAATAAATCTTGCAACTTGTGATTGTTTTGGGGTAACAAATACAGAAGAATTCTGGTTTAAAAAGCCTTCCCTGGGGATGGAATAACTACAACAAAAGCCTGATGTCGGTGCTTGTTTAGCTGGATTAAGTGCTTACTCGCATTCTTGCATCTTCCTGGTTTTTGCTTTTCTGATGCCCTCGGCCAAGGGAGTTACCAGGAGAGACAAGTATGAAATTAATTTTCCATACTCATTTAGTAATGGATGGCATGCCTATAACTTACTTTAATTAGAATGATTAAAAAAAAGATACTTCTTTGGCTGTCCTCTAAAGACACTAACACATCCTCATCTCAATTGCTGAGTGAAACAAATTCCTTCTTCACTTGCATTTCAGGTTGTGTGGAGTTTGGGGACTAGTTCTTTCCCAGGGGGATAAGAATTTTATGGTACATGAGTCTGTCTTTCTATAAACGACCGCTGAGCATGGTTTCTATAAAAGCCTCTGAGCTCTCTCCTAGATGGTCACTTTTTACTAACTTCTTTGATACCCACACTAACCTCACATGAGTATTTAGATATTGCCTTTCTTAAACCAAAAATAAGTCTGAAAGCTTCATTTCCCCTCTCCTCCTGAAAAGTGCTCAGCAGCGTGTTATTTTCTAATAATCTGATCCTTGATGGGAAATGTGATTAAGGACACATATCAAACATCAGTAATGAACATGAAAGACACTGATCTTAAGGTGAGTTTTGTCTGTTTTCAGCATTTAAAACTTCTAGCTAGGTGGATTAGCACGTCTCTCATCCTTTGACCTCTAAGAATCCTTTGCTGAGCATTTACTATGTGAGAGTGCCGTGATTGCCAAGGACTCGGGGGCAAACACATTGCACTCCCATCCATCTCTGAGGGAGTTCAGTCTAGCAGGTAAGGCAAGTACTCCAAAGGGTAGGCACATCAACAGCCCTCCTGACTCACTTCATACCCTTCCTACTTCTTTCATCTTTAATAGCACCACTGTCCTTCCCTCTGCACACCTGCATCCAATCAGTAACTAAGTTCTTGGTGCTATCCTTTATAAAACTTTTTGTGTGTGTGTGTGGTACCTGGGATCGAACTCAGGACCTTGCACTTGCCAGGCAGGCACTTAAGCCACTGAGCTCTGTCTCAGCGCCTGTGCTATCCTTCATGTTCTTCCATCTCTATCATTTTCTCTCAGCTCTCAACCGATAGGTTGCAGTCACCTCTTCCTAACGGGGCTTGACTCTAGATCCTGCCTATGATGTACATGGTCCCTGTTGCCAGCTCACATTGTCTGAAGCATGGAAGATCATATAAAATACTGTTTAAAAAATAAATAAAAGACAGTTTAGCTAGTTAATTTATAATTACGCAGCCAGTAAGGGACAGGCCTAAGATAGAGTTGCTCAGATACCAAGAAAATTGCCCGTACACTAATCAACAGTTGATTCAAACCATGAAACTAGTTAAGCTTAAAAATGTAGAAGCAAAAACAGGAAAAAGAATGAAAAGTTAGGATTAAGATGTACAGATAAGAATGCTTCCTCTTGAAAAAGAAATTTTTAGGTAGAATACTCCGTTAGTTAATAGCCCTTTCCCACTTCCTGCCTACCCTTCAAGAAACTAACAAATGTAATCTTGCTTTCCTTTGAATGCCTGAATAAATGATCTTTTTAGATTCTGCACTACAAGTCCTAAATTTCAACTGGTTACTTTAAACCCACTGAACAACCTGCAATAGGTAATCACTAGATAACAAATTCCCCCTCTCTACTTATCTGAGTAAGACAAAAGAGACATACCTACAACCGGCTCAAAACCTCTCTCAACTTTCTTCTTGTATTGGAAATAAACACTTCCCCTTTAACCTTCATTCTGTCTAAACTTCATTCCTTGACTTTAGAGGCAAAGGATTTGGCTTGCATGATGATAGCTGTTTGGCCATTCCTTCCTGCCTCTACCTAAACAGTCAAGAATTCTCCCAGCAGGAAGAAAAAAGATGAACCACAGCACACTTCTGGCCTTATCACAATGCTTTCCACCAGCCCTAGACACAGCTGAGCTTGCTGTTGCTGCCAGTGCATGGTGCACACACCAGGAGTATCCAAGCTGTGGCATGCAGGTTGGCTACATGTGGCTTTCCTGGGCTACACTGAGTGAAGAGCAATTGTCTTTGGCCACATAGAAAACATATAATAGTACATAGAGTAAAAAAATCCATTTAACAAAAATTTGTATTACAATATAGATTTGATCGCTTCTCAGCCTTTTGGCTAAGATCAAGTGTACAATACAGATTTGCCCAGTGTGGCCAGCATATTGGCCAAGCAATGGTCTACACGCGTAATTCCCATCATTTTTATAGGGCTCCTCCTGTGCCCTTTCTCTTCTGTATAAAGTGTACAGCCCTGCCCTCCCTGTGGACCAACTGAAAACTTCAAAACCACCAGACATAAGGGACCACTTTCTCTTGAAGGCCCCAAGCACATTACCATTCCTAATATTTTCTATCTGATAACGTATTTGCTCGTGTAGTAAGGAAAACCATCATGGCCTTTTGCCCCTCCACGTGCACGTGTGAGCCAGTTGCTCTGCTAAGGGCTTATGTGCGGTATTGCATTGTCACTATGGCGAGAGGTGCAGTTTCCTGTCACAGGAGAGGAAACTAAGCCACAGATAAGTAAAGCAACTTGCTAAACCCATCTAGAGCAGCTAGGATTTGAATCAAAATCTTTCTAACTCCAAAGCCTATGCTTTAAAGCCCATACTTTTTGCCTCCCATTTTCATATTTTAAACTGTCTCCTACAGGTTTCTATCTTTAGCACAAAAGTTTAAAATATCTTTTTATCTTATGTGTCTTTCCTAAAGTAAATCTTCATTAAATCTTTAAGAAAATGCCTTCTGGCTCCAGTTCCATGTACTTCCAAATTTTTAAAAGAACACATTCAGTATTAAAAAATTACATTGACTATTGAAATAAGCACATCAATGTCTTTAATGTTAATTTCATTCTCTTTGTTGGAGAGATTTAGAAACACCAGGACTGTATATGATAAAATTTTAGGTTACTTATCTGAATCAAGTAACTGACTATACCCATTAAATGGTGAGTTTTACATACACGCACGCACAGACACACACACACACACAGAGACTTTGCACACATGCACACACACACATGCACGCATGCACACTCACACACCTTGATTTCTCTATCAAGAATTCTTGTTCTCCAAAGAAACAAAAATTTCTCCATAGAAGAAACCAGCAGATTACACTTTGAAAGCTTTAGTTTCACAGGCCATCCTGAAAGGCAGGTGTGAGTACCTTGCATTCTGGGGTCTCGATCCAGAGATGGGTAGGTCTGTTAGAATTGGTCTGTAGGAACAGTCTCTAATCTCCATGTTTTGAGTGACAGCTCATTATTTTTACCACTTTCATCCTGTTTTTTTCCACAGTACTTCAGAATCAGGTGCTGTTCTTAGAGGAGGGTGCTACCTTTCGTGTCTTGTCCACAAGACATAATGGCTGGGTTACAGCGGAGAATTGTTGCAGTACTTGGTAGAGACAGAGAAATATTTGAGTATTTCTGTACTTTATGTACCATTAGTTAAATTTCTATGATTTGATCTGAACCAACAATTTAGAAAACAGTAGGTTTCTCCAGCTGAAACTCTACAGACAAGACCTTGGCCCTGTTGTCAAATAGTGTTCAACATAATATGCAGTCTTTCTGATGCTGAGGCTTTGAAGACCAGGCACTGTCACTACAACCACTAATCTTAATAGGTAATTCACTATTCTGTTATTACATGCAATTGTACTCTTGCACTAGTAAAAATCTAAAGTTTTATTTACTTACCAAGCTAGGATGAAATCAAAAGAGATGAAAATGTATTTGAAAAGGTTCCTTCCTTCCTTTTTCTTGCTCAAACCTCTCTCTCTCTCTCTCTCTCTCTCTCTCTCTCTCTCTCCTGCTTTATTCTTTGCTTTGTTACTTTCTCCTCTCATCAAATTTGGCAAGATAAAGTTAAATCTGTGATTCTTTTCTCTAAGTGACCATCCTTGTTAATAAAAGGTTTGACTTTCTAAGAGTCAGGGTAGTAAATTTAAGATTACGCTTGCACTAATATTGATCCTATGACAGCAAAGCCAAACATTTATTAGGGTCTTCCTTAAGTCTGACGTTCTCAGAGTACAAACTTCCCTTTTTGTGTACTTTATACCATTGAGAAACAGGGAAATTAATTTTCCTAGTAGCACAGTGACACGGAGATCAGAGACATTGTCCAGCTAAAACCCAAATCACATAAGAGTTATTAAAATCCACTTAAGAAAATGTATGTGCTGAGTTTTCATCCCAGAATATTTTTCAGAGATCCTGAGGTCTAAAAGAGGAGAACTTAGGTTCACTGCAACACAGTCCAGTTGAAGTTTCCATACTTCCCATTGTCACTACCATCACCATCATCAAACCTGTGTGACTGAACATGGTATCCCAGCAATTCAAGGAGACATGAATGCTGACTCTTCTGGGAAAGTGCTTTCCAATTCATAGAGCCCCTTTTCATGTTGCTTTTTGCACAATGCTTGGAATAATCTACACATGCATGAACAGGAAGTTGCCACTCAGTGAATTTCAGACTTCTATTAGTGGATGTGTGCATCATGAAGGGCCGAGGCAGGGCATCAAACCAAGTCACTTCCCTTGAATACAAGCCTTTCTGCCCACTTTATCATAAAGGGGTTTTTCTCTTGTCCAGGTGCCAAACACATGAGGAGCTCCATAGGACACAATTTTCTTTTTTACTTTGCCCAAGGCACCAATACAGTTTTTTTTTTTTGCAGAATTTTATTGATAAACAAATAGCAATTAGACAGTTTCAAATCAAATTGC
>NDGN011468406.1:0-10284 GCA_002564285.1 Tympanoctomys barrerae
ACTCAGATCCTTGTGTTTGCCAGTCAAGCACTTATCCTACTGAGCCATCTCCCCGGCCCCTAAAATAATAATTAAAAAATAAATAAATAAACAATAATGAATTTAACTGAGTTTTTATATTGTCTTATGTTTTTGTTACATATTGGCAGTGTGTGAATAGTAGGTTCAGAGAGAACTGTTGAATTTATGGTAGTGTGCAGCTTTTAAAGTAATACAAATAGCTCAGTGGCACAGTGCCTGCCTAGTTAGTACAAGGCCCTGAGTTTGACTCCCAGTACAAAAAAAAAAAAAAAAGCTATGCAAACCAGTTTTAAATTGGTGACCTCTCTCATCTCTTTCTGGATCGTTTTCCTCTCTCATTTCTTCCTCTCCCCTCCTTTTTCTCTCTCCTTCACTATCCATCTTCTCCCTTCTTTCCAACCTTTCCTTTTTTTCTCATGCTAGGGATCAAATCCAGGGTCTCACGCAAGCTGTGGAAGCCGTCTACAAGTGTATGACATCAATACACTTCACTGGGCGAAATTGGACTATTTTTTTACAAAAGTCACAAACTTAGGATTTTCTGGGGACTTCGTTATCTAAAGGTTCTGAAAGAATGATAGTAAGTTGGTCTCATCATGTAAATTGCTGAAACTAAAAGGAACTTTTTACTATGTCTCACAGCAATCTGTATTCTAGGGAAGCCAAAAATATGACTTTTGGTTGGTACAAACATATCTAAATGTCAGTAAGTCTTGCCTGTAATTCTCTTCCTATTATAACATATATGGAAAATACTAAACCTATAAAGGATGTTTAGTCAGGGGTAAACATTATGTAGCATTTTTTCCTGAAATTATTGGCAAGGAGTCATTATGTGGGCACAATACGGTCTCTTTTTTTGCAAATGCAAAATTTACTGTATATGTATATATATATATTTTTTTCTGAATCATTTCAGATACTTTCCTCCTAAACATAAACATGCTATTTTCAGTATCTAACTTGGCATTTGGGCTTTTTCTACCAAGCCCCGTAATTCTGTAGCTTTTTTGTTGATCTGGCTGCTTTCAGCACTTAACCCTCATCCCTTTGCGTGATCCTTAGTTCATCTAGTTTTCTATTCTTGGCCTCTTGCTCCTTCCCTCTCTTCTTATCTGTTGCTGAGGTAGGCGATTCCAAGCAGGCTGTTAAAATTTAGGGTTTTGTTTTTGCTGCTGGGTTTGGCTCAGCAGGCATTTATTAAGTGCCTGCTATGTACTGTGTGGAAGACAGCTGAAAATTCAGGACTCAGTGGCTCCCTTTTCTCGAAACAGAGGCATCTATGAAAGCATTGTTTCTGTGTACGGGGTCAGCATGATGGGAGGGGCATGCGTGGGATGTCCTGGTCATAGTCAGGGCTGCAGGCCGCCGTGCTGAGCAGCCCGGAGAGGTTCTCGGAATGAGCAGTTTTAAAATATTAGGATAATGGTTGGAGGAAGGGAGTGGGCATGGGCTTGAGATAGAAGGCAGAGCAATTTTACATGCTGACATAAAACAGCACAATAAGTACGGGTTACTACAGGAACGCAGTCATTTCTCCCAGAATGCTATCAATTATAATACTAAAATCACTATCGCAAAATTGTATCATGGAAAACAAACACAGTGATAATGGCAATAGCAATAAAGTAGCGCTGTTGGGAAAAGAAGGTCAAGGGTGAAACAAAACCTTTAAAAATTTGTCAATGACCGCTCCCCGGAGGCGCGCTAAGGGACTGAGACGGCGTGGTGGCGCAGGCCTGTAATCCCAGTGTTTGGGAGGCAGAAAACAGGAGAATCACTATGAGTCCAATCTGTGTAGTGAGACCCTGTAGACCCTGTAGATTCTGTACTAAATATATTTTTTAAAAAAATTGTCAGTGAAACCTAAGGAAAAAAATTAGGGACAGACGAACATGGCCTGAGCGTAGTTACTTGTTAAAAGATAAAGAAATGTGAAAATATGACAATGACTATCACATAGCCTTGAAACGTTTCCAAAATCCGTTGTTGGAAGTTGGCACCAGACAGACCATACTTAGGGATTATTGGGAAGTTGGCGAGGGAATCATTTGAACGTGGGGTAAAAATTTTAACATTGGATGTGGGTGGGTGTGGCTTGCAATACAGAGACTAAGGTAGCTGACAGAAGTTGCGACACAAGCACAGACTTATTTTCTGTGTTCCTATGTGGCTTGGTTCTGCTGGATTTTGTTTGCTCATCTAATATACCAAAAATGAAGCTGTATATTAGTA
Source organism: Tympanoctomys barrerae (assembly GCA_002564285.1). NCBI lineage: Eukaryota > Metazoa > Chordata > Mammalia > Rodentia > Octodontidae > Tympanoctomys > Tympanoctomys barrerae. The sequence goes on from NDGN011468406.1 coordinate 2,257, forward strand.
AGTGAGAAGTTCAGCATTCTTAAAGTAAGAGCCATGTTGGAACGAATTTGTGTTTTCAAAACAAATGTCCTAGCACACTTGCCTGTATGTTGTGCAGTTGTGAGGTGTTCCAGAGCAGGTGAAGAGTGGCAGGGAATCAGTTGGGCTGGGGTTTCAGAATAAGGACCCCATTCCTACTTCTAATGTCTTTCAATACTTCACTATTTTAAAAAGTCCCTATGATTTCTTTAAGCCTCTAGCAAGTCCATTTGATCCTTTATGTCTACATGTATTGGTTTTCCAGTTAATTCTGTTCTCTTCAGCATTGCCTCTTATGCCCTGTGGGAATTTTCACTACCATTAAAATACCTATTTCCAGCCATTTTTGCTCTTGAGACTGGGTTCTTTATTTTCTGTAGCTTGTTTTTTTTTTTTTTTTTCTCTTGCCATTCCATCTTCTCTGACTTGACACAGGGACCATTTGGCTCTGTGCCATAACGCCTACCATACTCTACCTTGCTTCATGTGGTTACCTTGTTAATTGATTTCTAAACAGAATGCTCAGCATTATACCTCATATAGCTGCTATAGGATGAGGTTCAAGAGGTCAGGCTTTCTAAAAACAATATCCCTCAGTGTTCACTGTTTAAATTTGTGCTTAGCAAGTAAAATTAAGTGGAGACAAATTAATTTTTCAGAGTATGTACTTATTTGGAAAGGTACGGCCTCACATATATATCTCAGCTGATGAAGATTTAATTGTAATAAAAACTGTCAGTATTTCCTAAGGCTAAGTATGCAGTGCTGCATACTTTACTAGAATTATCTCATTTCAATCTCAAAGTGGCCCTAGAGAGTAGGCACCTTCATTTGACACAAAGACAACTGATCACCAAAAAGCTGTGGCTGGTTTTAAGCCTGTAAATACCTCCTCAGTTTCACATAATGGGATGTCCATAAGAATCAGAGTTGCTTGATCCAGAGCTCACAGTTTTTTCCACTGCCTTATCATTGAAATGGTTTGCTTCAGTCATTATGGGTAGCTTGAGCATGTTTGGGGAAGTGGTCGTGCGCCAGTGTGAACAGTGATGATATTTGGATAGTTTTCAAATCAGATCTATAACAAGGAAGTCTTTGTGCTTTTCTAAGTAAATAGCACTCATCACATTGTATGAATGGACATTTGTTCAGAGTGTTTCAGGGATGTTCGAATTGATACCGAGTTGTAGTGCCCCTCCTGTACTTTCCTTAATCTTGTGGTGGCCTAGATAGGGAGTGGAGAAACATGACACCTTTTGTGCTACAAGTTATAGAGACCTTCCCTAAATTAGAGTAGAAAGTCCAAATATACTTGCTAAAGGTAGAGGTAGGGTCATGTGTGCCATATACCTGTAAGAAATGTAGTTAAATATGAGACACGACAGGACATGACTATAAATACACTAATTTTTGGTTCTGTGGCTATAAGCAAATAATAAAGCTGGAAATAGAAAGTAAGAGAGTTCCTGCTTTATCTTGTACAGAGATCACAGCCATCAGGTTTGGCCCCTTTAGTGTCTGTGCCTTTGCTGGTGACACTTGGTGGCAGTGTGTTATAGCATGGATTGAGTGTTGTGCTGTGATCTCTACTAAGTACATATATTTATGACAGAATGTTTGATCTCAATTAGAGATGGATGAAATTGGATACCAAGCATAATGGGTAATCTTGACAATTTATGATGCTCTTCTTGATTGTATTTTATCTGTGGCAATTCTGTGAGGCAGTAGGGAAGCCCTTATTCTCATTTAATAGGTGAGAAAATGGAGATTCTGAGAGGGTTAATTGACTAGCCCAGGGTCACAACCAGTAAGTGATAAAGCTATGACTTGAAACATGGTCTTTTGAGTCATAATCCAGGGGATTTTCCTGCTATGCTGTGTTCTTCATAATGTATGAGACTGTTTCATGTCCAGGCAGCAGCTGTTTCATCAGACAACTGTGTCTGCAGCCTCTTTTCTTTATTGTTTTTTTGTATTTTGATGCCGTTTTTCCTTCTCTCACTGGAGGTCTGGGATCTGAGGCCTACAAATTCCTATCATGAAAGTAAGCACTCACCCTATTTTTTTTTTTAGAGTTGGATGAATGGAAAATGGCAAGTCCTTATAGAGAGTCTTTGTGTGGAGTTTTCTATTAAATATCAGAAAGGGAAACGTAAAAGGAGAGGGATTTGTCTCTGAAAGCAGAGAAGTTTGGTTTGCTTTTTACCAGAGAAAAATCTCAGTACATGGATTAAACTTTGAATTGCATTGGGTCTAAAGGGAATCAAAATCTTTAGAACAAATGGAAAGCTCTTGTTTTGCTTTGACTTTGGACTCCAGGCTTGGGTAGAGCTCGCTGATGGATCCTCTTCACGGGACACCAGAGTGTACCCAGGCCTCACTGGTTGGATTCCTCTCTGAGAGCAAGGCACCTGTGTGCCTTTTACTTATTTGGTCTTCAGCTCATAGGAGGCATTCAGAAAACTGAGGGCTAAGTGAACGATTTTTTTTCTCTCTCTCTTGGATCAATATCCTGAATCATTAGGTTGGTATGACATAGGGGTCAAAGCGAGAATTGGGAATTAGATGTACTTCAGGGTGATTCCTAAATTTGGCTCTTCTTAATTATCACTTTTCCACTGTCTCTTTTGTTGATCATTTTATTAAATGTAAAATGGATAGCTTGTAATGACCACATGATATTTTGCATGTGGAGAATTTAGCATAGTGTTTGACACAGGGGAAGTTTTAAATCAATACAAGCCACTGCCATTGATATCAGTATTCATTTGCACTCCCACACTTCTCACAGAGTGGGCTGAAAATCTAATATTTGCTTCTGTTTCCTCTCTAAATCAGGATGCAGTGTTAAGATTTTGGTACCTCTCCAACCCAGGACTCAAATTGTGTGCATATTTTGGCGCCAGTGCCCTCACTTTGCCTTATAATCTGGTCAGTTTTGGCTGAAGCCTTGTATATCAATTAGTTTGTCTTTGGTATCTACATTTATCTTAGCAAACTTTTAGAGATAACACAAGACTTAATCTGGGCTGTGCAGAGATCAACAAAGGCAAAGGTCGTTCTCTGGAGAACCTCTCTCTACCTGGCTAAAAGATGCTCACCTGATTGTTCCTCCGATGAGTGATGAGTTTTTCATCTTTTACATAAATGTAGACGAGAGTTTCTAGAATTCTGCACTACTGACACTCTGGGTTGGAAAATTCTTTATTAAGAGGGCCTGCTGATGCACTATAGGGTATTTACCAACATCGGTATTCCCAAACGTTAGATGTGAGATCTATCTAACATTCTCCTTCTCTCAGTTTAAACACCAAAGGTATTTACAAATTTTCCAAATGTTCTCTGGTGGACAAAATTACTCTTAGTTGAGACCCAGTAGTGTAAATCTTACTATTTTATTTCTCTGTTGGATACTGTCTCCTTTCAACGTATGATTGACTTTTCTCATTTATTTCTTTTCTCTCTGTTGTTCATTCTCGCAGCTCAATCTTTTTTCCCTCTTGTGGGGAGAAAGCACCCATTTACTCAGGTTGAAGTAATTACTAAAGTGCTCCACATGAGTGTGAAGGTTCAGACTAAAAGTGCTTCTAAAATTGCTCAATAATTATAAAAGTCTCAAGGGCCATAACAGTCTTCAGAAAGTTAAAGCACTAAATGTTTCTCTTTTTCTTCCAATTGGTAAAGGAAGACCTGAATTTATCAAAATTTTGAGGCCAGTAACCTACCCCACCACCTACCTCTGCACTGGGGATTGAATTTGGGGCTTTTGTCCTTAGCTACTTCTCACCTTTTTAATTTTTATTTTTTGTTTTATCCTAAATTTTGAGGCACTGAGGTTTGGATCCTGCTAAGGTTTTTAAGCTGGCTCCTCTTGCCTCAGCCTTCCAGAGTGCTGGGATTTCACTCTGATGTGCCCATTCTTGACTAGGGAAGCCACTTCTATCTTGCTTTGCATTTTCACCCCGTAGTTCTTCATGTCTCCAGATGAGCCATTTTCAGAACCTCAAATTTAGTATTTCTTTACTCCCTATTCATGCAAAATATTTCTTTTTAAACCTCTATGTCCTAAGGAGTCCCATATGTATTAGATCTCAGCCAGTTATTAGTAAGGTCAAGTAATCAATCTAACTTTTTGAAATTGGAAATACTTCACAGAATTTGCTGTACTTATTCTTTTAGCATTTGCATTTTGTTAAAAATGAAGCTTTGTAGTGTATGGGATTAAGTCTTATGGGTTGTGCTGAGTGGAAATAAAGCACTTTCAGCATATGGACGAGATGGTTTTAGACATGAATCTTCCTTACACTTTGCAAGTCATATCTCCCAGACAACCATCTTATATAGAGACAAACAACATTCATTTCAAAAGCTTTAAAAATAGAGGCTGCCCTGTAATCTAACCATACTAGCAGTCCCTTGCAGTCCATTCCTATTAGGTATAATCAGCTCTTCTCATTATATTAATTTTGGTATTGGTGATTTTTTCTTGTTAGTGGAATATGATTAGACAAGGAAATTGAGCAAAGGGACAAATAGAGTCTTGATGCAAGCTAGTGAGGAAACTAAATTTCAAAATTGTGTGTGGATTGTGTGAGAGATTTTGTAAGGGACAATGGTATAGTTCAGATTGTATGAAGGAGTTAATTTATTCTTTAGAAATAACTTTAGGGAGAAATGACAGCTAGACAAAGATTGTGGCAGAGAAGAGAACATTGTAAGAGGAAGATCTGAGGAAAGGTTATTGAGCCTGCAGAAAAATATTTAAACTCTGCATAGAAGAAGAGAGCTATGAAGATTTAGGATCTGTCTAATAAGAATATTGATTCAATTCCTTCTAAATCTAATGATCTCTTTTAAATAGATAACATTCTCAACAATACTTGTTTATATAACATCCAGGAAAACACTAAACCACAGCCTTGGAATTTTACCTAATCTATGAAAATACTTTAAATGACAAATTCACTTTTGAATTTAACTGAGATACTAGCAAATCGTAAGTCAGTGCCCACAGAGTATATTCAAGTGTGAGACAGAGAAAAAGATATGTCAAGTCTTTGTCTAAGTAACTCTTTTTTATGTTAATTTTATTGAGAAAGAAGTAGCAATGCGACTGTTTCACAACAGGTTAGTAGGACAGTTACAATAATTAATACATTGCATATTGTTGTCTTCGTAGTATTCAGAGTACAAGATGCAGGCACGATCAAACCTTTGTTCTCATTGAACTAACAGAAAGTAGCTGTATATCTATGCTAACCATTTTGCATATATATATGTGTATATAAATATATACACACATATACATATTCACCACAAAATGGTCCTTCATTTATAGCCCCCTTTTTGTTTACTTTTGTCAGAGATGGGTATTCCATTGCCATTCATATATTGTAGGTTTGTGAATTCAGCAAAGTAATCCAATATATTAGTATTAATTTTTTTATCTAAGTAACTCTTAAACATTTGAAGTTTGTTTCTGTTCTTGCATGACACTCACTCTATTGAGATCCAGGGAAAAGAGCTGTTTAATTCCCATTTTGGTATTAAAGAGCTAACATTTTTGCTTTCTGTCAGTTTCAAGCATTCAGTGAATCAATATTCCCCCTCAGTGCTTCAAAAATCAGTCTGGGATATTCTTTACAGCCAGTCAATGGAGCTAGTCGCAGATGTAATCAAGACAAGGCTTATAATCACAAATAAAATGAAACACCTGAAAAATTTTTCAGTGGGCTTTTATTAAGCACTTATACTATATGAAGCATTTTGCTGTGTGTGTGTGGGGGGGCTGTTAAAACAGAGGGAAACACATAATTAAACAAATGCAACAGTAGCCATTTCCAAATTATAGCTTGCCTTTCGCAGTTTGCAGAAACAGGGTGATTAGAGTGGAGCCAACGCACAATGCCAGAGGCCCCCGGGTTTGGAATACAAATGGCCTGTGGGGTCTTGTAGTCTGCATATCTCTCCATGTGGAGGCAGCTACAGAGGGATTACTGGAGGTGGAGGATGGGCTATGCTGCAAGAAGCAGGCCTTCTCCAGGGCCTGCGCTCATTTTCTGCTATTGTGGGTATATGCTTGAAGTACTCTGCCCCATTTCAGCTTTTCTAGAAGACTAATTTTGGATTTAGGCTACATCTAGGCAGCACAGAAAATTCCTCTAGAGAGGATACATTTCTTGAATCTTTTGTGTAGTTTAAGTTTGCCACTAGGTCAAAATTCTAAGGGAAGGTAGAGGTCTATTTTCATGGAGCATCCTCTCACCTATAATTATTTCACCTGCATGCTCTTGCTTGTGAGGGTTCTTTAAGGTGCACTCTGGCCTTCTCAATCTTCTCTAAGATTCTAGGGACCATGAAGGCTTGAGGCTGGGAAGAGGTATAGGACAAGAAAGCTAGAGGTATGCTATTCATGGTCGCTTAATGCAATCAATCCTTATCTAGTAATACATAGCCTTGAAAATTTAGCTCTATTTGTATTGCATTTCACTATGACTTTGGGCGTCTCACATTTGCTCTTGAGTATTTTGTTTTCACTTTCCTTAATTGAGAAAACTCAATTTCCTAAAAAACAAAAACAAAAACAAAAAACAAAGACAAAAAACCCCACAAAAACCCCTTCACAGTTAATCAAAGTTGATTTAAATTTCTAAGTTGAACAAAGTGGATGATAATCTCTGATTTATTACTTGCTTGCTGTTTTCTGTTTTACAGTGGAATTGGCCCTGAACCCATCCTGCAAGACCTTGTTTACCTGAATTTTGCTGGTAAGATGCACCCATGTGTGCCTTACAGCATAGCCTTTCAAGAATGAGAGGCTCTATAAAGACCATGATGGGTTCTTCACTGTACCTCATGGCGTCATAGCAAAACAGCAGCCATGAAATGGGAGAAAGCAGACAGAGTGGTTAAATTGCTGCTTGAGCAGACACAGGAAGAAGGCATGTGGCACATGCCTATAATCCCAGCACTGGGGAGGCTGAGCCATGACAGGAAGATCACTACGAGTCTGAGCTGTGTAGTGAGACCCTGTATGAAGCACATAAATAAATACAAGATTTAAAAAAAGAGAGCTGGTATATCTATCTTCAGAAAATGTAAATTTGATTTGAAATTAAGACGTAATGTCCTGAAAGCTGATTATACATTAATGACACAGTCTGACTGAATTTGTCATGAGCTGGTATTGGATTCATACCTATCTCTTTAAAAAGATTATACATTGATGCTAGAATAAAAGAGAAGCAATCCAACACTGAAGAAAGCACTGGAATTTTCTCTTATATTATTTCAAATCTGTCAATGAGGTAAATTACCTCTGCAAAACTTCTGTATTGTTATTATGGTAGTGTTATAAGAAGGAATATAATGGCAGTATTTTCAGATATGAGTTGGAATATGTCTGATTGACACCTAGATCTCTGATTTTGACTTATAAAGAACAAAATGATAAATGACTTTTAACAGTTGTCATTTTTTAAGAGGAACAAAAATAAGGAAAAATGATACAGAATTTCAAAACAAGATAATAGGAAATTAGCGATTGTTATATTGCATATGGTCATCTTCAAAGTAGTTGTTCAGATTACCAGACATTGGCACGCAAAACTGATTTAAAAAGTAAGCATTAACTATTGCTTTCAATAAACCAATAGAAATTAATAGTATCATTACCTTAGCTATCTTACGTGTGTGTTGTTGTTCCCCTTCATTTTTTTTCCTCCTTTACCTTTATCCCAATTGTTCTTTGGATTTTATTTACTCTTTCAGATTCTTATACTAGGGAGACAACACAATGTCTGCACATGTGAGTCTGATTTATATCACTTATGAATATGGTCTCTAGTTGTATCAATGATAAAAGCCTGGAGTTTATCTTTCTTTATAGTTGAGTCACACTCCATTGTATAAAAATATGACATCTTTTAGCTATTCCTTGGTTGATGGGCATTTGGGTTGTTGACAAGATTTAGCTGTGACAAACTGTACTACTATACACATGGGTAT
>NDGN011468407.1:0-13929 GCA_002564285.1 Tympanoctomys barrerae
GAAGAAGAAGAAGAAGAAGAAGAAGAAGAAGAAGAAGAAGAAGAAAAAGAAGAAGAAAGAGGAGGAGGAGGAAAAAGAGGAGGAGAAGGAAGAAGAGGAGGAAGAGGAGGAAGAATAGGAGGAGGAGGCGGCAGCGGAGGAGGAGGCGGAGGAGGAAAGCTCTGTTATCTGCAGTTTATTTATCACTGTCTGGAATGATCAACAGCTAGAAGTAAAGGAAGGAGGAAGCTCCTTATGGAATGAGAGAGAGGTGGATAAGGTGACGTCAGGTTGCCTAGGAGGGTGGAGCCCAGCTGCTCCACAGCCCAAGAGGACCCCTGCCCAGGACCTTGGGGAGGCCAACACACTTCTGCATAAGAGCTGAGATGCTTCTGAGGCTACAGGAAAAGCATGGATGAAATGGACAGAAAGAGGAAGATAGGAGGTATCCTCAGTGAGAAGGGATCCTAGGGGCAGCTTGAGGATCAGCTGCAAAGACAAGAGTGCCTGGGACCAGCTCCCCAACTGTGGAGGCAGAAACCATGGGAGAAGGGGGTGATGCAGGTTGCTCTGTGATAGGAGAAAAGAAGCCCATGCGTACCCTGGCTGATTTTGCAGACCTTGATTTACGCGGCTGGACTCTTTCAGGGTTCAGAGGGGAGATGTGGAGCAGTTGGAGCAGGCTCCTCTAAGGCATCTGCACATCACATTCAGAATGAAGCCCTCAGCTATCCAGGAAATTCCTGAGGCCTACGATAATCCATTTCCCAATGATGACGAGTAGGCAGGCTGTATTTCTGGGGAAGAGATAAGCACTAACAGCGATCATATGATAGCTTATGAGTGAGAATTATTGAGCACTAATCATGTTCAGCTCTGTGTTGGGCACTTCATTTATATGGTCAGTGACTTTCATAAAACTTCATGAGGTGGAACTTGAGCTGGCTGTGGGGTTTGGAGAAGGAAGTGACTATGGATGGAAAGGGTTTCCTTAAAAGGTGAGACTTGAGAGATTTGAAGGAAGATGAAGCCTCATTCAGAGAAGGATGGGAACTCTTGGGAGATGGTTTGTGGTAACTCTTAACTTATTCTTCTACACATTGATTCTCAGAAGTACAGAGAACCTCCCTATGCCCAGCTCTGTGTGTCTAAGCTACTACCCATCTGGCTGGTTTCTGTCAGTGCCTCCTACACCTGTGAGAGAATTGCATTCCTCTGGCACAGTGAGGGGAAAAGAAATAATAAGGGCTGCAGAAGTATTCTCGTTGGCAAGGCTTTAGAAAGCCCAAAGAAAAAGCCCTGTACAAGGGACTCTTCGAATCTTCAGCATCTTGGATCCAAATCCACATGGAGATGCCCCCTGGGAGACATGTCATACTAGGGGTCAGAGCGAGATTGCTGGCCATGCTGATGTCCATGTTAACATCAAGCAACATCCAGCACAGGACCAGGAGGCGAAGGGTTTTTGAGTGATAGCTAACCACCTCTAACTTGGGTTTTTAGGAATGAAGATATCCTTCTTCCTAGAGATCCTTAGGAAATCTTGACGGCAGTTCTTGTACTCTGGTGTTAATATTGCTTAGTGCAACTTATTAATGAGAAGAGACCAGAGGTGAGTTGGAGGGGGCTTTCTCCTCTTTCCCAAAGAAACAAAAAAATAAAGGCTGTGTGAGTGAGTTTTCTTCAAGCTAGTTCCCTCAAGAACTATTAAAAGGAAGAGAGATCCAGATGTCCAGCAAGGCTGGTGTAGATGTTTGGACTGTCTATTGACCCTGTTAGCTGTAGAATATGCAAGTAGAAAACTCTATTAGAGGCCCAGCTGTGTGCCTGGGCTGAGTGAGGGGGTGGCTGTAGGGGGGATAAAAAATGTGTATAAAATCTCAGAGATATAAGGCAATGTAGGCCGTGTCTGTGGATGCAAATAAAAGTAGTTACGTCCAATTGGCAGAACTCAGTGATTGGGGCATTAAGGTGCACCGTCAAGAGAGAGTCTGAGGGGGGAATCAGCTTTGAGCTGATGCTTGAGCAATAATAAGTCTTCTTCCATCCACTCTTTTATAGGTAATGGTTATTTATGGTATTTGTAAATTATAAAAATAGTACAAGTTCATTACTGGTAATATTACAAAGTATAATGAAAATTATAAGACTCAGGATCCTAACAGTTAACACCCAGAGAGAAAATACAGGTAATGTTCTGGTGAATTTCCTTTTAGAATATATATATATATATATTTTTCTATATTTCATATATATTTCCTTCTAAATTTCTACTCACATATCCATTAAAAACACCTATGTTATAAAAATTAGACTTATCCTAGATAAATACTTATGATATCCACTCTATAGAATCATGATTTTTTTTTCATATATCATTAAGTGTTCTTCAAAGACATGATTTATAAAGCCAATGTATGTTTCTTTGATAATTTATTTGTCTCACAATTTTCCAGTGAGACATTTAGTTGTTTTTCCTTATACATAAGCCAAGTAGAAAGGCTTTTGCTGGACAGAGACTGGAGTGGGCTGGGCATTGAGGTGGTAGTGAGTACTGAACATTCTAGAAGGGGCTGTAAACGTGAGCAAGTTATGGAGGTAAAGGCAAGGGGTTTTAGAAAGAGCCACCCACACTAAGGGGCAGATGTGTTTAGCGGGGATAGTGGGTGGCGAGGATGAAAAGGTGGCTGGAGTCCTGGGGCTGGCCAACTGAGAGAGATGTACTTGGCCCAGAGGCAATGGGTTTTGAGTAGGCTAAGGATAGAATCAAAAGTCTGCTGGTGAGGAATTTGGCAGTGGTGAGAAAGCAGAGTGAAGGAAGGGAATAGGAAGAAACTGGTGAGTGGGAGGTGGGTTGGGAGACCAGGCAAGGGGTGGTGAGTGCCAGTATGGGCTGAAGACCAGAGCTCATGGCTCTGTGACTCAGTAGCTGGCTGGGAATATGGTCCCTGGAGGCTGAGCCATCGGGAACCTTCTGACTTTGAGTTTTAATAACTGGGAGAATGGAGAAAGAATAAAGATGCTGAGGTCCAAGAAAAGTCAGGGACTTGTGCAGACTTGTGACCCAGTTAGAGGTTACATCAGGCCAGAGTCCAGATGCTCTGTCTCTTAGTCCGGTAGCCTTTAACACGGTGGATGGTGGAGGTCCCATGCAGACGAAGATGAGACATGGTGTGTCCTGGAGCCTGAGCCGGAATGTGCATCACCCTGGGGAGAGCTGCTGGCTGTGGCATTGGCCCTTACACACAGGCTGGAACACGGGCTGTTCACTTCCCACGGACTAGGCAACAAGGGCCTAAAACGCAAACTTCTTATCTAGTTTCTCCAACTCAGTTCTTCATTTGGCCAGGTTGACTAGGCAGGGTAGTGAAAGGGAAACGGAGACAAAAATTCCCTCATGTTTGTCATTTCAAAGGACAAGCCAGGAATTTGTCTCTTTGCACGGGAAGCTCTTTGGATCTCTTGCCACAGCTGGTCCCGGTCCTTGGCAGCATGTCCTCTCAAGGGCTGCTGGGGCACTGGAGCACATGGGCCATCCTGGAAGGCGACACACAATTTGCTCCACCGGGCGGTCATCTCATTAGGCATGCTACCTTTTTATCTGATATTTAAATGGTGGCTTCCCTCCCCTGATTGGTTTTGCAACATCAAACAATTTTCAGCAGTTTCAAAAATCAAGACCGGTACAGAATAACAAAAATAAAAATAAGAAGAAAAAAGAGAGCCTTCACCTGATCTTGCCAGCGTTTCACTGCCGCCTTGGAAATTGAGAGCTGTGTGTGGGATATTGGCAGCTAACAACCATGGAAGTAAAAAAAAAATGATTTTTGATCTCAAGGCCTAATATTATTCATATTTTTTCATAGCCTCAAACAATGTCTTCAGATAATTCAGGTAAAGGCAAGCCAGAAACAAAACAACATCATAAAGGCATTATTATATACAGACACTTTTAGCAGAGCTATGTGCCTCCCAGTGTCTTTGAACCCCATATGATGAGAGAACTGACTTGCACTCCTGGGGATACTCTTGGAGCTGTTTTGACTTCAACTCAGGGTAGTGAAACAAAATTCTTTGGCTTTAGCTGTGTGTTTGTCACTAGCTCCACAGAGTGCTGCCCCTTCTTCTGTGTTTACCATCCATCAGGATCCCATTTGGGAGGTCGTGGATGGCCTGTGACATACGCAGGTGCGCTCCCAACCTGTGGTGCAGGGCCTTAACCTTGGGGTCTGGAGGTCTGGGCCAGCCCTCAGCATGGGTGGGGGTTATGGAGATGAGAAGGAGAAGGCTTTCATCAAGAGGGATTTGGCAAAGAAGCCTTTCTCAGCCCTTGCTCTGGCCGAAATATCACCGGCCAGCATCGTCAAATTGGAGGAGGGCTGAGGGCTGGAATGTGCTTAGAAAGGACAGATGAAGCAGAGGAAAGGAGAGAGGATGGCTCCCTTGGGAAATCTATCACTCATTACTTAAACTATCTGTTCTCTGCTTTGAAGGTACCAACTGTCTCAGGGAAGAGTGCATCCCCTCTTTCCTTTCTCCTCCTTGCCTTACTGTTAGAGTACTGCTCAGACAGCAGACTCTTGTGGTTCCTATCAGCTTGGAGTTCAAGTTCTTGCATTCTTAGCCCAGTCTTCCCAGGACCCAAGAGATCACTCCTGTCTTCACCTCTCACAATCTGGCAACCACGGCGCTCATTTGACACCTACTCTATGCTTCCTGTGGTTCTTAGTTTTGCCTGACAGGGCTGATAGGGTGGTAGACCCAGCTCATCTCTAGATTAATTGTCACCTGAAGGTACCAATTTTCTGCAGCATTTTCTGCAGCAGGGGGGTGGATACCTAGTTAATGTTTGCAGGTCAAATGATCATTTTTTCCCTCATCCCATAAAGATGCAAGGCCTGAGCTCAAGGCTGTGAGCCTGAGGTTTAATGTGAAGCTGAAGTTAGGATATTACTTCCAGTAGTTTCGATACACCCAGTGCTGCAGGAATTGATGGGGCTTAGTAGGACATGGCTCCTCGAGCAACTTGGTTTTGATGGTCTGCTCCTTGAAAAGCCCAGATGCTTTTTACCTTGAGCCCAGCTGCACTGAGAAGCCTTCCACTGTGTTCTGCACTAAAGCAACCTACTCCATAATTTCTCTGTGCCACTCGAAGGACAGTTGACTCACACCTTCTAGTAGTTTAGCTTTGCTCCCTGGCCCTGCTTTCCTTAGGAAGACCCCAGGGGACAAGGCCAGGTCTCGTGTGGTGTTTGCACTCTGTCCTGCCATTGTTCCGTGCGAATCAGATGCACTTCTGCCATGTCATATGCTGGTGTTAGCACTGCCAAGTACCTTGACTTGATCTGCTTTCGTCGCTGAGAAGCCTAGGGGATTTTATGACAAGAGAAATCTGTCTAGTCAATGGTCATGAACCACTGGGAAAGACAGAGGAATGAACACTCTGAGCTCCCACTGCCTGCGTCATCTCTTCCCTGTACTGGCTGTTTCCCCACCCTGCTGTGGCCTTGGGAGGGGCTCGTGCCATTTCCTGCTTCTCTTCCCAGGCTGAAAATCCCTGCCACCCTGGACTCGGTGTACACTGAGCTAGGACCATCACTCACTGGAATCTAATGTCAGCCCTACAAAGGTTAATTTATCCTTTTTCAGGCTATGTACTCATTTAAACCAAAATTACCCAGCTACTGGCCTTCTTGATAGCAATTACATCCAACGAAAGCAAACTACTGTGCTTCATGTATTGGTAATGGCCTTTCTTTCTGTAATTTTCCTGAGGGATAAAGTTGAATGAGGAAATTAGTCACATTAAGCTAGAAAAATAGTGAACAAAATCCATATTTTATATATTTTTAAAAAATCCTCCTGCTACCAATTATGGCCTTTATTAGAAACAGGTATTTTCACATTATGGGGCTTGTCTTTATATTAAACAGAGCAAACCCAAATGAATAGTCACTTAAGAGGATCTTTTTAATAAATACTCAACTCCATTTTAATATCTAATAATAGTGGCTGCTTCAAATATTCACATTTTAGCATAACCAGCAGGAAAACTGTTTGATGTTTTAATTATGTCCCTGAAAATGCTGAATGGGTTATAAAAAGCAATTTAGGGAAAATAAAAAAGGATTTTTCTTTATTATTAGTGTTTTGGGGGGAAAGATAGTTTCCACATCCCATTAAAAACCTTTCTGCATTGGAAAAATACTATCTGCTGATAAGGTAGGACAAATAAGCAAAGGCTTTGCATCTGTTGTAAGTGTTCTCATTTGGGGAAGAAAAAATCTGGAAAATAAAAGAAGGAAGAGCTCAGAGGAAATATATTCTAAGGAGGGGGAGCTGTGGAAATCGAGCATGCTTTGGAAGAAAGAAGAAAATCTTTTAATTACATTTAAAATTAGCCAGAACCTTGTACTTGTCCCAAAGAGATTCCTGGGAGGGTTGGAACATTTCTGATGACCGGTCTGATGTAATCACTTCAAAAGCCCCACCTGGAAGTCTGGCCTCGGGAGGAGGCTGTGGGGACATTCCGGGGCTGGATCCTGCTGGCCCCAGGTCATTCTTCTGGGCAGGAACCAGGAAAGCTGTCCCTGAGGAGAGGGGAGTGCTGAGAAGGGAGATATGTCCAAGGAACGGAACCAGATGTACAAGCTACAACGAGGCAGGCAGACGGTGCTCAGCTGCGGGTGGACGCAGAGCAGGGGAGGAGGCAGCCTGGATTTGGGTTAACCCTTCCTCTCCTTGGTAGATAGAGACCGGCCTGGTGGGGGCTCGGCCCTCAGGTGATATTAAAACCTTTTTTCCAAGTGACCAGATCTGAAGCTTTATGAAACACTCAGGGAAATAATTTGTGCTGAGGAAATGGATCATTTGCCTGCATTTGATGCCTGGTAGTTGGCAAGGTGCGGCACTCTACCTGGGTTGCAACTGAGAATCCTGCACAATTTAGCCTCCTCTTCCTCCTTCCTGTTCTTCAAACCACACTGCTAGAGCTATATTCCAGATCAGATACATAAGCATCCTGGGGGTGGGACCCGACACTAGCATTTTTGTAAACTCCCCAGGTGATGGGCAGCTAAGTGGGAAAACTGGGGTCAACATGGTCGGACTTGAGAATTGGGCAGGGGGCTTGTAAAGGGTTAGACTGTGATTTTTTTGCCATTTACATTTTCTTATATTCTTCTTTTGTTGGTCCTTGGTGTCCATGGTGGAGCTGGTTATAGGACCCCATGTAGATACCAAAATCCATGGATGCTCAGGTCTTGTATAAAATGGTACATGTCATATATATCCTCCTGTTATTTTAGATTATCTGTAATACCTAACAAATATAAATGTTATGTAAATAGTTGTATATATTATTTAGGGGAAGTGACAAGAAAAAACTGTCTATTCGTCCTGCACAAAATTTTCCCAAATAGTTTTCCAGATATCTTTGATCTTTAGTTGATTGAATCTAAAAATGCAAAACCTGCAGATAAAGAAACCACAGATGAGACATCTAACTGTGTCTTTTAACAGCGTAAGTGTTTCTCCCCAGAATCAGGCCCACGGATTCGTACTTATAGTACAGGTTGGTCCTGATCTTAGAAGATACTTTCCTCTGTTTAGCTAGAACATTACCAAGCCAGCTTGTCACTGAGTAACAAGAAATACTGTCATATTTGTCCTCAAGGGTCTTTCTTGGTTTTCTTCCCTTTGGTATTTTTGCTGTGCTATTATTCCACCCAGAAAAGGAGACTGGGTTTTGTTCATTTATTTATAAACACATCTTGAAGCCTACTGTGTGCAAGGGTTGTGTTGGAAGCGGAGGATGAAGAGCCAAGTGAGCTATCGTGGTCAGGCAGGCCCTGAAGCTTTATGTTATATGGAACATTGCTGAGGAATTTAGCTTCCTTTATGGCCGCTGTGTGGTTCTCATCTCTGCATAGAGATCTGATATACTACAGAGCTATTGTTATAAAATCAACATTATACTGGCCAACACACACACACACACACACACACACACACACCCCAAAACCAAAGAACAACAAAAAACAGATCACAGGATGAATGAAACATATTAGAAGATGCAGAAATACCTCCAAACACACTCAGCCACCTTATTTTTGACAAAGGGGCTAGACACATTCACGGAAAGAAATATAGCCTCTTTAATAAATGGTGCTAGAAAAACTAGCTGTTTACATACCAAAGACTAAAACCAGACCCATGTCTATCACCATGCACTAAACTAAAATCAAAATGGATCAAATATCTAAATATTAAAATAGAAACACTAAATCTGGTGGAAGAGAGAATACGTATAACTCTTGAAGACATAGAAGTAGGCAAGACTTCATGAACAAAGCCCAGATTGCCTGGGAAATACTCCAAAGGATCAACAACTGGGATTTTTATCTTATTGCAAAGCTTTTGCTCAGCAAAAGAGATAACAGAGTGAAAAGACAACCCACAGAGTGGAAAAAATTTTAGCCAGTTTTTCCTCAGATAAAGGACTAATATCTAGGACATATAAAGAACTGAAAAAAATCTGATCACTCAAATTCAAACACTCAATCGAAAAATGGGCATCTGAGAGGAATACATACTTCTCAGATGAAGAAGTACAAATGTTAAGTAAATACATGAAAAAAAGTTCACCATCACTGGTCATTTGAGAGATGCAAATTAAACCACCCTGAGATTCCATCTCACCCAGAAAGAATGGCTGTTATCAAATGTTTCCCAGGCTGTGGAGAAAAGGGAGCGCTTCTCCATGGTTGGTGGCAGTGTAGATGGTACAACCACTGTGGAAATCAGTGTGGGAAATCTTCAAAAACTTTGGAACAGATGTTCCATTTGACCCAGCTATTCCCCTTCTTGGTGTTTTCCCAAAAGGATTAAAAGCATCATAATACAGTGAGTGGTATATGTGCACCCATGTTTATAGCAGTACAGTTTATGATAGATAAATCTTGGAAACAACCACAATACCCATCAACTGATGAATGGATAAAAAAGATGTGGTGTTTTATATACTAGAGTACTACTCTGCCATAAAGAAGAATAAACTTGAGACATTTATTGCTAAATGGATGGACTTTGAGACCACACTTTCAAATGAAATAAATTGGACACAGATGTGTAAATATTGCATCGTCTCACTGGTGTGAGAAACTGTAAGTGTAAACAAAACCACATTTGTAGAAGAGATAAGGTGAGCTGGGAAGAAATTGCTCAAAAGGAAATGGGAACAAGGGAGGGACAAGGGGGCAAGAAGGGAAAAGAAAAAATGGGAAAAGGTAAAATGGAAACAAACCTTTATAAATAAGGAGGGGAAGAGGGATTGAAGGGAAGGAAAAAAATCACAGTATATCATGTTCAGGTATAAATTTTCTATGCTGAATATGATCATTGTATACACCTAAATTGTACCAATACACTTAATTACATTAAAAATTAAATTTGCAGTAACCACACAGTGGCTGATAATAGGCCCACTTTACAGACGTGTAGAAGGATTAAGAAACTTGTATAAAGTCCTGCAGTGACTACGTGGGCAGAACCAGTATTTAAGCACCATTATATTATAATAACACAATCTTTTCATTATAATAAGCTCTTCTTGAAAAGAATATTTGCAGATTAAAAAAAGATAAATAGGTTGTTCTTAAGGGCCTTCTCACACTTGAGAAATAATGACTACAGCTATTGTTACAACCTTCCTTTTTACTGATGGGGTAATTGAAATGCATTTTCAATAAATATTTATTGAATGAACAAACAAATGAATGGATGAAAGACACCATTTCAAGAGCAAGCATTTGCTTTCCTGGACCCCCAGCCTCGGCAGCCTTCTAGATCATGAGAAACTTGAGTAAGCGATTGATTTCAGATAGTAATTATCATGTGGCTTACCATCAGTAATGTGCCTAGCACTGTGTAAGTTGTTTACATACAGCACTTATCATAATCATCAGTATAATCTTTACAGATAAAAAATGAGGTTCTGAGAAATTCCCTCGGCCAGTGGCCCATGGTCAACGGACATTCAAGTTAAGCGTTGGACTTCAAGGCCCGAGCACCCTCATGGCACCCATAGCCCCTGTGTGAAGCTTCCCAGCTGCCCCTGCACCTGGCCTCTTGGCTTTCATAAGACTTTCAGCGGAGAGTTCCCAAACACTCTAACACCCATGCCTATGCGTAGCCAGATTGTAGGGCAAGCAGGAAGTGGCAGAGAGTTAAAGCTCCCAGAGCGGACTTCAGCTAAAGAGGGAGGGGAACTGGGGGATACACACCCAAGCTTCCTCATTACAAGACGCTTGAGAAATGTGCCCTGCAGGCCGTTGGGGTGTGCTGTGAAATAGAGTTCAGTTGCCAAGGAGCACCTGGGTCCTGAGCAAGCGCATACAGCTCCAACTTCTTTCTCTCTGAGGTTAACACCCAGACCAACTGGTTATACCTACCCCTTTTTTAGGGGTCTAGTTTGGGAAACCCAAATTAAGAAAAGTACCCCTGGGCTGGGGTGATAGTTCAGCAGTCTGAGTGCCTGCCTGGCAAGTGCAAGGTCTGGAGTTCCGTCCCTGGTACCGCATGCGATACCATCCAGGAGCCCTAGGCATGCAGTGCCAGCCATGGAAACTGGGCATGGTGGTACACGCCTGTAATCCCAGGGCTGGGGAAGCTGAGACAGGAGGATCACTATGAGTCCAAGCTGCTCAGTGAGACCCTGTATCAAAAAATTTTTAAAAATGACAAAAAAGAAAAGCACCCCATTCTAAGTGCAAAGAAATTAGGCAGCCTCTGAAGTGATGGGGACGAGAATGCAGACACAGTAACAGCTGAATAGCTTTGAACAGAATTTCTTTAGTGTGAAATGGGAAAACACTGTTGTTTTTAGCAAGGTTTTGATACAGTGTGGATATGCTTCTGTACTGTTTATAGAATTAGAGAATGAGAAGTAAAAAAAGAAACAAATCATTTAATGATTAGTATTTTTAAAGACACAATTAAGTCTCATTCTTGAAACCTTTGTCACACACTATCTTAGCAAGACAACAGCGACGGAGGATCTTTAATGGAAGAAATTCATTCTCCACACCCTTTTTAAGGGCAAATGGATTTTCAGGGCTGCCGGACTTAAGTGGGGATTCCCTAGAGACTTCGGCAGCTGGCAAGGCCAGTGTCCCTCTATGCTGTGGCTCATGGCACCAATCACAGGCTGCGGGTCTCAGGGTGCCACATGCCTGCCACAGCCCCCTTGGGGGCTGGAGTGGCTTGCTACAGCTCGAGGGCAGTTCCCTACTTTCCAGTTCCTTTGAGGAGTGAGATAGTGGGTGTGGGGGTGCTCAGAAGCGCTCTGCATGAACCCAACCATGACACTCTCCTGAGCGTACCAAGAAAGCGTATTATGCCAATGGTGGAAGACAGTAGTTGGGAGAACATCAGACAAAGCAAGCAACCAAGTCACAGAGTGAGAGACGGAGGCAGAAATGGTATCTCGCCCTTTATTCTTTCAGGCAACCCATGACCTACTATGTGCAGGCTAGAGTGTTACTGAAGAGATTTAGTTATTGTTATCCAAGTGCTGTGCCAAATAATTATCCTTTACTTACTGGATAGTAGAGTGGCTCATAAGGTCCAAGGTAGGGGACAGGTTGCCTGGAGTACCATGGAGTATGTGGAAGATTTTTAGGAGTCATTAGTTACCAGTGGATGAGAATCATCTCAATATTTTTTGACAACTGTCCCCATCAGATTGGTGCATGATGACTGAATATACCTTGTGTCTGGCATTGTGGTAGGTGCTGGGGAAACAACAGCCAACAGAGCAGGCTTCACCACCACTATCTAGGGGAATGGACTGTCTTCAGTTCATCACCCGAATGAGCATAAGATTATCCACCAGGATGAATGTTTTTAAGGAAAGAAACTTTGCTAGGACAGCATGAAACATGGGAGCTTCTCCTAGTGCCATGTCAGAGAAGAGCAGGCTGTTGGATGGGGGATGCCGAGACCCCCTTCTGTGATGCTCCTGAGGAAGGACACCAGCCCAGCCTGCTGTGAACTGAGGAGTTCAAGAATGGAACAGCACTCATGGGAAAGCGCTGGAATGAAGACCACGGTGTATCTGAAGGACAGAAAGGAGGCTGTTGCATTGTGAATGAGGAGAATGGCAGTGTGGAGTGGTCCCAGGTGACTCTGGAGGCTCACAGGAGCGGGGTCACAGGGGTTTGACAGAGACTGCTCTGGGTTTTGTCTCTCAGGCCACTGAAGGGCTTTAAATGGGCAGGCCCCTTCCTGTCACAGCCACTGCCGATGCAGTTTTGAGGCTGACTGAGGCAAGGATGTGGTTGGCACATCCCAAGGTCAGTGTCTCGCCTTCTGCTCCCTCACCTCACGGATGGCAGGAGGGGGGCCTTTCAGTAGCATCAGCATGTTAGACTAGGATCAGCTCCGACACTGTAATGTGCTTGGGCCTCGCTTTCCTTACTGCTACAAAGAAGGGTGGGTTATTTGACCCCAAGAGCCACGATCCAATTTCCCATTGTGGATATTCATGGACAAACGTACCCGGCAATGAACGCCATGCCATCTTGAAAGAAACTCCCGAGATATGGTTTTGTGGTTTATAGGTCACGGCTACTGAAAACAGGAGAATATCAAATCTTGGGTTTCCCTGTCCTGTCTTAGCTGTAAGCTGAGTGCACTGGAAGGAGGATTCCTACGTGACATTCTTTCATTTTGGTCTACGGGGAAGAGAAGCAGAATCACACAGCTCAAAGTGAGCTGACTGCGTAAACTCATGGGCTCTGGACCTCTGGTCCTCCATGTCCTCGTTTCCAAGAGCAGGCTGTTGGATGGGGAATGCCGAGGTCCTTTCTGTGATGCTCTTTTCACCACATGACTGGGCTCATCTGAGCCTTTGTCCGTGCTGATGCATATGGAGGCAGGGTTCTGCTATCTGACCTTACAGCCTGGAAAATCCCCCAAGCTATTTTGCATACCTGGGAGAGGAGGGATGCCAAGGGCCTGAGTCAGTGTCGTAGCTTGGGGAGCATTGGACAGGAAATTTACCTGTCCTGAGGCCTGTAAGAAAATACCACTTGGTCTGTAGAGATTTTGAAAATGATACCTCAGCACAGGCTGACACTGGGGAAAGTAGTCTGGTCTGAACTCTGAGGAACCAGGTGCCCCTTGTCCTCACTAGAAAAAGGATCTTTATTTGTTTTTAAACCAAATCTTAGTTTTTCAGCACTGGCCCAGGAGAAGCCCATGCTGAGCTCTGTGGCGGCTAGGTGGGGCCTCTCCACCTCTCCCTTTTCCTGTTCTCCGCGTACACAGCCATTAGCATTGCTTTCTCTTGAGCGCCCAAGATGTTATGGCGCACCGCTCAAGTCATCCACATGGCATTTCAGCCTTTCTTTAGAAGGCAATTGTGTCTTCAGTCAAAGACCTCTTGACAAGAGAAAATGGGGACCTCTGGAATGGAATAATGCAGCCGAGTGCTCGCTGTCCACCTGCAGTACGTGACTGTGTGGGCTATTACTTCCCAAATTATTGTGCTGAAAGATTTCTCTTGTTTCCATCTCTTTGTGCCCTCGCATTTAACCTTGGGGTTCCAGATACGCTCCCCTTCCTTCATCTTACCATAGCAATTATTTCCTTTGTGGCCTCATTTTATGTAATTACGTTAGGCAGCCATCGCACAAGCATTTACTTAGCGGCATTGCGGAACAAGGGGCACCCTCCGGTTCCCCCTGCGCTGCAGACCGGCTTGGGGTGTTTGCAGACTCGACTCTTTTAGGCTTTATTTCCCAAGAGTTATGCCCCCCAAATGAAATGGAGATGGAATGAGCCCACAGTTCAAGTAAGAGGCATCACAAATGACAGTGGGCCGTGAGCCTGTGTTGCCTCTTGGTAAAGTAACGCAGAAAGTTGCATTTGCAGAGTGGCATTCAGCCC
>NDGN011468414.1:0-17115 GCA_002564285.1 Tympanoctomys barrerae
CCTTTCACAATCTAATTAAGTCCTGTCCCCTTCATTTCCTCTCTCCTTCCCTTCCTCCATTTCCTTCCTGTTGTACACTCAGCCAGCCCATCTTACCACTTGTGCAATGACTCTTTCCTGCACTACTACACACTTCCTAACAATGGTTATTATATTACACATTGCTATCTTCAAGGTAGTTGCTCAGATTACTAGATACAGGCATGCAAAACTAATCAAACAATATAAGCACTAAGTGGACCTTTCAATGAACTAATAGAAATTAGTAGTACACCCTGGCAAGCGCAAGGGCCTGAGTTCAACCCCTGGTTCCACAGGAAAAAAAAAAAAAAGAAAGAAAGAAAGAAAAAAGAAAAAGAAATTAGTAGTACAATTATCTTACCTGTGTTTTTTCTCTTTCCTTCTTTTTTCTTTCCCCCATCCCAGCTGTTCTTTCTTGTTCAGCTGTTTCTTTCTCTTTCACATCCACAGTAGAATTTTAACAATGCGTGCCCATTGATATGTTAACAAATGGTAATGAAAGGATGTTAGTTCTAGATGCAACAACGTAGAGAGTGAAGTCATAAAAATTCACGTGGTATATATTTTTATTTCGTTTTTCATTTACTTGAAGTTGAAAATAGAAAACTGGATATATTTATCACATACATCATGATGTTTTGAAGTATCTACAAATTGTGGAATAGCTCACTGGAAGTAATTACCACACACATTACCTCACATGCTTATCATTTTTTATGGTGTGAAAATACTAAAATCTGTTCTCTTGAGTTTTTAAAAAACGTCATGCATTGTTTTAACGATGGCCACCACGTTGTACTCTAGAGCTGCAGAACTCGTTCCTCCTAGCTGAGATTCTGTGTCCTTCACGCAGTGCCCCCCCTTACCCCCTCCACCTCTAGTGCCCAGGCAGCTGCCATTCCGCTCTGTACTTCCGTTAGTTCCACTTTTTCAGATTCTGTACGTAAATGAGACCACGTAGTATCTACATTTCCATCTCTGGCTTATTTTTTATAAAATAAGATAGCTCTGTCCATGTAGTTGCAAATAACAGAATTTCCTTCATTTTAAGGCTCTCTAGTGTTACCTTGTATCCATTCGCCACGTTTTCTTTAGCCACGTACCCACCAGCAGAACCTAGGTTGCCTCCCTAGCCGGGCTACTGTCAGGACCACTGCGATGAGCATGCAATTGCTCTTAGACACACTTCATTTTCTTTGGCTAGATACCCAACGGTTAGATTTCTGAATCATATTGATTTTAATAATATGTAAAGCACTAAGTTTTGCAAATTTTGAAAAGTTAGATAAGAGGCAAGGTGATACCAGTGTTATCTCACTCATTGTGAAGTTGTTCTCCATTTTTCAAGCTAGACCCCATGCTGCGCTGCTTTCTCCAAAATCAGCACAACTCCCCGCACTATGCATGGAGAGGGTTAATCAGGTATACATCATCTGTCAAATGGGCCACAGCTGGGGAACGATCTCGAACTACAAGAGAAAGGGAGAGGGCATGGGCTTTGAATCAGAAAACTTGAGTTAAAATTCAAGCTTTTCATTTACCTACAGTTTAACTTCAGGCAGATTACTGCGCCTGTTTAACTCTCAGGTTTTCAGTCTGCAAAGTAAATAATCTGGTGGAGAGTATTAGTCATGAAAATCCCTAAGGCTTTAACATTTGAATATTGCATGATTCTAAACTTGCCATCCATATGACCAGGTCCACATGGCTGATTGTGTAAAATTGCATTGAAGAGCAGCATCTCCTGAGCTCCCTATTAAGTGGCCCTTAGCGATAAACACAACTATGCTCAGAGGAGTCTAGGACATAAAGAAAAACGAAAGCATGGCTCCTGCCTCAGGGAGTTTTAATCCATTTGTGGAAAGAAAAAAAAAAGATAAGAAAAATTAAAGTAAATAAGTGGGAACCAGTTTCACTCCATTTCTACTTACACTTGAATTTTAGAACAAAAGTCTAAATGAAAATTGATGTGATCATGACATTGCCCTTCAGCTAAGTGCATTTTTTTCTTTTCCAAAGCTCTTAAATGTTATTAAAAATGATAGAATATGAAACATTAGATTCTCATTTAAAGTAAAATTGACAGCATCTAACAGCTCATCCCTGGCACTGAATCCATTCTTGTTCATATTACAAAAGACAAAACAAACAAAAAGAAAACCCAAGTTCCAAATCCAAAATAACAAACTCACAGGTAAACATTTTTCCCCATTCTACCCTAACATTTCTAGAGTTTTCTATTTCTAGAGTTTTCTAAACACTACCCTAATTATTTTTCTAAGTCCTACATTTGTACCTTTTCAAGGACAGTAGAATTTTTAAAAATATGATCAATATTAGTAAGAATTGTACTTACTTCCTTCACATTAATTAGAAACAAAAAAGTACCACACACCCTACTCAAACTCAGAGAAAGTGTGCATCTATTCATTAAAGCTCACTGACGTTAGGTAATTTTTTCTTTTCACACATTGGTGTATTAAGCCACTGTTTGATCCGAACTAGAAAAACTCTACAAAATGAAGAGACTTGAAAATTCCTGGAAAAAACCTGAAGGCAAAAGCAAAAACCTTATGATGGCAAATAAAAACAAAATATAGAGAAATTGGGGCTGTGGAGATGGTGCAGAAGGATGAAGAAAATTTTGTACAAACATTGCCAGGGGATGTAGGCCACACAGATGCCTTAAACATCCACTTTCCTGCAGCTAGAATGGTCTTGTCATACAACCCTGACACAAGCGCCTTTTTCAGATTTAAATAAACAGACTCCTGTGTCCTATATTTACCCGTCATATCAAAGTCTTATCTTTGAGCTCTTTTCTCTTTTCATAGTGCAGGCCTTGGGTCAGAGCCCCACCCAGCCTTTTCTAGGGAAGATAAGCTTCGTGTGCTATGGTCCTTCCTGGGGAGCCTCACCTCTCTTTCCTCCCTAACACTGGGCCTAAGTCCCAACTCTGGGTGGTCCCTTCGTGTTTTCAAGTTGTACTGAAATTTGGGGTGTAGGTTTTATTTGAAGGACAGAGGAAATGACCTTGGTCAGAAAGTAAGGAAATACTATTCCAAAGATAAGTGGGACTTTACGAGTGAAACTAGTAATGATAGTGCCAGAGAGAAATAGGCAGAAAATTGCAGAGTTATTTCCATAAATGATTAGTAGTATTAAGATAAATTCAAATATATAAATGGTATGACTAACATACAAACAAAATTATCAAAAAAATCAAATAAATATCATGGGAATCTGAAATAGGATGTTTTTCAGAGCTATGAGCATGTTATAAATTTTAAAACAAAACACAATTTTTTTAAAAAATGACAGTCTCTTTCCTCTCATTTTCTCATACTGCAGCCCAGGGACTAACAACTAGAGCAGTGGAGAGTTTTAAATGCCTTGTTAGTTGGCATACATGGAGGGGGAACCAACTGCTAAGGTTACCAGGTCCCGTGCCCTATGGGGGTTGTAGAGTCATGCCAGCATCCTGAGCCCCCCGGACAGGACCAGGCCATCCTGGAGGATGCTACACCAAGGCTACCCACCTGCTGCCTCCAACTCCACCCAGCAGAAAGCAGGGCAGTGATCTGGGCCAGCTGACACTTCTAGGTGAGTTTAAAAGGGAAGTTTAATGAAATTTTATCGTGACACATGAAAAGAAATGTTGCCCACTGAGCCCTAATCTCTCTGCCAAGACAGTTTTAACTGGGACACCTTGGCTATTTTTCCACGCATTTTGCATTCATAAATTGTGAGAGCTAGACCTGACCTTATTTGCTACCACTTGACTTGTCCACTGGCAAAACAAGCCTATAGGGAACAATTTTAAGGCCAAATTTTAATGAATTCTAGCTCTGTAGGATTAGACCTGAGATTTCTCCACCTGCAGGCAAGTGCTTTTTTCAGTTCCTCAAATCGCCTCTCACATTGTTACTTGTTGAGTTAAACAATTCCTCACACTTTTTAAGAACAACGTGGTGGACAGTAGTTGGTAATGTAAGATGGGCATGGTAATAAAATTCCTTGAGTTCCCATATATGTAGGGTGCTTTGTGTGAAACAAGACTCTCAGATTTATAAGTGATGAAGATCTTCAGTTTGGTGATCTTATAAGCAAAAGCTAGAGTATTTCTTTAAAAACCAACTTTTAGATCTCTAGATATCAACAACCATCCATACCTCAATAAAATTCCATATTCAAAGTATCCCATCTTACTTCCTCTCCTCCTTTTAACCTGTTCTACTTCTTCCCCACTACACGTATAACTTTTTAACTTGCCTTATGATTTTTAGTCAAGGATCTATTCCCAGGGCCCCCATGGGGTCAGCATGTTTGGCAAACATGTTGAGTGAGTCAGTGAATAAAAACTGGACACAGTGCTTACTTTGAACCATTCTATATTAATTATTACCTGAAAAATAAGTAGCATAATTCCCAAAGATGCTTTGAGGGTCAAGTGAAGTAAAATGAGAAGGTATTATCCAGGATTCTAGACTCCAAGTTATTACGGGGTAAATACTGGCTGTCTTCCTTTAAGTGCTTGAAGTCCTAAATGCCCATCACTCAATCTTCTCCCTTCCTGATCAGTTAAAATCACACCAGGTGCTATCTATCTTCCCACTAACACCACAGCTTCCTTTCTGTGGCTTAAGAGTGGACTGGTGGGGATATATATTTGGTAGAAGGAGGAGAGAAAGTGTGGGCGCAGGGAAGAAGCCCTGACCCCAGAGCCAGTCAGATCCAATGTTCAGCCCAGACTTGATCGTATTCTGACAGTGTGACCTAAGAAAAGATCTCATTTTTCTGGCCTTGCTTTTCTGCTATGAAAAACAAAGCTCACAGTACCTACTTCACAGTGTTGGCAAAGGGCCGGGGAGCTAGGTCAGCAGTCTAAGTGCCTACCTGGCAAGCACAAGGACCTGGGTTCCATCCCCAGTACTGGGGCCCACCAAGCCAGCCTGTACCAAATACATAAATAAAACTAAAAAAGAAAAGAAAATATCTTGGGGCTGGAGACTTGGCTCAGCAGTAGAACGCTTGCCTAGCAAACTGGAAGCCCTGGGTTTGGTCCTAGGCACCAAAAACAAACAAAATAATGATAATAATAATAATAATAATATAAATAAAAACCTCTCCACAGAGTTGGCGAAGGTAAGCCAGAACATGATGCTTATAGATCATTTCTACAATAACAGATACTTAAAATTAAACAAGTAAACACATAAAAGCACTGTCATGCTTGAAAAAGATTGATTTATTTATAAATTTATCTTTCAGAAAAATGAGTTATAAATAGCAGATCTAAATCACATCCATGATTGTGCATTACATTAACACCTGTGTATTTAGAGACTACAGGAATTTATGGCCAGATTTTATATTTATGTTTCTCATTCTGCACGTAACACAGCATTGTGGAGGATACTAATAACTAAAATCTCAAGTTTATGGGAGTGTAACTCACTGGTAGAGCACTTGCCTAGCATGTATGAAGAAACCCTTGGTTCCACCCCCAGCACTGCCAAAAAATAAATGACAAGCTCAATCTATGGAAGAGTATGGTTTATAAAACAAAAGAGAAAAACAATACATGCATGTGAAAATCTTTAGCTTTTTCAAGCATGTGGTAGTATAAAAATACCTTTGTACCTGTTCTCTCATCTTTGTAGCCCTGCACACTCAGTTAGAGCTTGAACACTAGGTCTTCTTGATCCTCCCTCCCACGTTATTCACTTTATCCTTAGACTTCAGGCATGTTCAGTCTCTCCTCACTCCCGGATCATGTGTTGTCCTCTTTCTAACATTTGCCCAAGCTGTTTGAATACCCTCTTTTTTCTAGTCTCACAAATCCATTTTTTTGAAGTCCTATCTGTTCATCAAGACCTAGCTTGAGTTTTTTCCCTTCCAAAAGCCTTCCTTTAGCAGATGTCTACAGAGACCACCTATAGGTTTTACTGTCTGGAGTCCTTTCTTCTTGTTGGTGGTGTATTAGACAGTCTTAACAGTCCTGGTGGGGTGCTCAAGGTCAGCATTCTGCCTTCCTTTTTCCTGCCTTCAAGCTTCTTACCTCTGCAACAGACACAACACACAAGTTGGGCGTGTCATTCAAGCCAAGCAAACGAGCTCTCCACTGAGAACATAGGCTTGAATCTCAGGGCTGAGAGCCCTTCTGCTGTGAACCCTGGGTCTTAAGGGATATTAGCAGCACAATCCTGAAGATGTTTTCCATGGCCTTAGGCCGCTGGACTCACAAGTTTTCCTTCTGTTCCCTTCTTTTCATGATTGTTGTTATGAACTCTATCTTTAATTCTGTGAGTTTCCTTCAGTAAATTATCCCTTTTGTTACTTAAAGTTAGTTTGTAAGCGGTCAGGAAAACTGCACCATGACATTCGGTCCAATATTACTAGAGTTAATCTTGATGACTCTACCATACTAGTCACTTGTCTCTGTAGATTATAGTTATGTAGATATAGCTTGCCATCTTGCTCCTCCCCAAGATCTGCATCCTCTTAGATGCCTACTCTCACTTGGGCACCATGGCCTTTCAAAAAGAAATGTCAGTGGACTTGAAATCAAGAAAACACATTTCCTTTCGATTCCAAACAAACTCAGACTCTCATGAAACATTTAGTTCCAAGAGACAATTTCTCAATGCTTGGAATAATGAAATCCTAGGGCTAAAAGGAATCTACATTCTGTTTCTTCCCATGAATGTATGTGCAGAATGAAGCAACTAGGCATCACTGGAGTGTCATAACAGGCAACATGACTACCGTCCCACCCTAGAAGCGTGAGCCTTTGTTCCCTCTTCCAACAGGCAAGTCCAGGCCAGAAGCCAATCTGGTCTGGTGAAGAGAGAAGCCGAGGAGGGACAGGGATCCATCTTGCAGTGTCTGGAGGGAGAAGAACAGACCAACAGAGAAACTATGGGGTTTAATCTGAACAGTATCAAGATTTTATTGTGCTTGTGGGATTTCATGCCCATAGACACTAAAGGTGTTAAGAAACTGTTGCAACACCTGCAAAAGGAAATTAAGGGCAGACCCACTGCTGCAGGTGGGCAGGGGGGCCAGAGATCTGGCTCACCAGAAGGGGGCTCTGCCCTCACTGCCTTCACACTGGAGAGGAGAACAGGTTGAGTTTGATGTTCCAATGGGATTTTCCAACTTTTCTGTTTTCTTTTCTACTCTATTCCACTTCAAGCTTCCCTTGTCATTAGACAATCTTTTATAAAAAAATTCTCTTGGATTCTCCATTTCCCTAACTTATAAAATCAGACATAACAAATGTGTATTTTCTCAAATGTTCCATTGAAATGTCCTTATAAAAGCTGAAAAATTTTTCCTTATGTAGTAAATAAATGAGGTTATTGAATGAACTCTTAAAAATAAAACCATATATACATGAGTCATCTTCCATATAGAAAATACATGTGATAGTTTAGTACACAGTGTGCTTCTGAAGGATAAAGAGATAAACTTAATCAACGTGCATCTAATATTTGAAATATGGGCAAAAAAAGGACAGAGAGGGTAATATTTTTGTAGTGTCAGATGAGTGAGTGATGCATGGATGCACAGTCTTTGCTAGGAATGAAGAAATAACTTGTCCATGAAAGGAATCAAACGAAGCCAGCTCGGAGATACCTCGGAGATACTGTTAGTTGGTTGATTGGCTCATTTGTTCACTTTGTTTCTGTACTCAGGATTGAACCCAGAGCCTTCGCACTGAGCTACTTCTCCAGTCATTTTTTATTTTGAGGCAGGAGCGCTCCAAGTCACTAAATTTCCCCAGGCTGAGCTCAGGTGTGCAAACCTTGTGCCTCGTCCTCCCACGGGGGCGAAGGAAGGTTGCCATCACACTTGACCCAATCACATTTAATAGATTTTTTTTTCATCAGAAAAATGTTCATGATCAGCAACAAAATAAGGGAGGAAAACTTCCTCCATGTGATAACCTCAGGAAATGACAGTCAAGGAGAAAGGCCGGTTCTGGCACAGAGAAGGACAAGATAGTGCAGCTTCCCACTCTGGCTCTGTCCTGAGCCTCTAATCAGCTCTGAGGAAGAAGAAGTGAATTACAAACACCTCTGACATGGAGGAAGCAAACTAAGGGAGTGCGGTGCTAGGGTCCCAAAAATACATGGAAATGTCACCTATGCACCCACCTGCCTGATGCACCCACCGTCCAGGAACTCAGCACCTGACAGGATGCTTGTCAGGGCTTGAACCTTTCTGGGAAGGATGTGGGGCTGAACTCAAGATGTGAGGTACCCAGGAGTAAGCTGGCACCACGGAGCAGGCCCCATTCCCGGTGAGGAAGAAAGAAAGTCAAGAGCGAGAGGTTTTATCCTTTCAACTCCTTGCTACTCTACTGTGCGTATCCAAAATAATAGACAGAACTTATGGGTCTGTTAATAAATTAGTCAAGCCAGTGACTCACTAATAAATGAAAATATCATCTGGAATTGTTAACAAAAGGAGACTCTGAATAAGATTTCTTGTGTGTTTGATCAACATAAGTCAGGCCCCCGAGCCAAATTGCTCTTGTATGAGTGGACTGAAGGAGGAATTATTTGGGGGTTACCAAGAATCAGATGAGAGCCACCAGCAGGCAGGTGGGGGACACAGCACCACTGGTGGGACACTGTCCCTGCCCCCATAGCCAGCTTACCGAATCCTAGTGGCTCAATTTGCACACCAACCAAAAATTGTTGCCTGCCCCAGCTAACACAGTGTATCACTGTTGCTTTTATCTAAGCTAAAAACTTGTATTCCGTTGTGATTTCCAAGTGCATGTTCTTTATAAAAGCGCCAGGAAAAAAGTAAGATCTTCATTTTGTGATGGGGAAGACATTTTCATGCAAGACGCAAAACCAAACCTTGTGAAGCAGTGACAAATCTGAGAATGTAAGATCTGTGAATGTCGAAAATGAAAGATCAAAAGTGACAAGAAGAAATACTAGAATTTATATGTACCCTATGAAGCCTTTTATTACAAAAGCTTTTAATAAATTATTACAAAAGGCTAAATATAAAAATAAGGGGAAAAGAATAAAACATTTCTAGGCACAAACTGTTTTCCCTCTTTTTACACTTAAGTAATTTCACACCATTCTTGGCTTGGAAACCAAAATCCTTACACAGCCTGCCGTCTTAGCCACACTCTGGCTCCCCTCCACCTCTCGCTCCCTTCCCTGCCGTTCTTCCCCTCCTTTCTCTACCCCAGATCAACTGGCCTTCTTCCAGCTTCTCAATTTCCTCATAGATTCTCTCCCTTTGGAACACACCCTACTTCCCCAAAAGGTAAAAATAAAATAAAATCCTAATTTTCTACAGATAGTCAAGTCTTACCCTAAATGATACTTTCTCAGAGAAGCCTTTTTGGGTTATTCCATTCCCGTACCTGATACTGGAGGAAGTTCCCTGTTACCTGGTCTCATACCCCTTACCTTTCCTCCTCATGGTTCTTTACAGTCATTATGGTGAGAGATACTATGTGTATATGTGTGGTTAGAGTATATACTATGTGTATATGTGTAGATAGATTTATTTCTAAATAGATGGATGGACCGACCAACTGACAGACAGACAGATTTCTTTTTCTTCTGCTTCATGGTAAATTCGCCCAAAGGTAGAAGACTTTATCTCATCTTATCCCATTTGACCTGACACAAAAGGCAGTTAAACAAATAATTGCTAAATTACTGCTTCCTTTCATTTTTCCTACCCCAATTAATATATTCAGATAAGATTGATAAACACTCCTCACTTGACTCTTTTGGGTATTACTGCAGTATTTCAAGCAGTACTTATCTAAGTATGACCCTTAAATCAACATAAGGAACAAAAGAACAAAAAATAAATTGGACGTGAAAAGTAGAAAGCTTTCTGTATCAAAAAGCTGAAGAGGCACTTACAGAATGCAAGAAAAAATCTTTAAATTATAATGTGTGATAAAGGTCTAGCCAGTCATGGTGGTGCACACCTGTAATTCCAGCACTCAGGAGGCTGAGGTAGGTGGATCACCATCAGTTCAAGGTCAGCTTGGGCTACATAGTGAGTTCAAGACCATCCTAGGTTACATAGCAAGACCCTGCCTCAAAAAGCAAAAGAAAAAGGTCTAGTATTCAGAAAATATAAGCATTCTTGTGACTCAACAAAAGTCAAAAACTTACTAAAAATAAATGGATAACAAGACATGGATCAGTGTGCCAGGGAGATGGCTCAGTGGAATAAGAGCTTCCCTGGCAAGTGCAAGGACCTGAGTTCAATCCCCAGTTCTGCCAAAAACAAAGAAAAAAAGACATGGGTCAACATTCTTCAACAAAAAGGTAGGCATATTTTTTAAAAGCCCTTTTTAAAAATTCTTATTATTACTAATCAAAGAATTTTAAATTACAGCCACAATGAAATGTTACTTTACACTCACTGGGATTATTATAATAAAAAATAATTTTGTTGGGGGGGCACTACCAGGAATCAAACTCAGGACCTTGTGCTTGCCACACAGGCACTTGTCCTACGGAGTTATCCTCGACCTCTAAAAATATTTTTTAAATAATAAAAAATAACAAGTGTTGGTGAGGATGTGAAGAAATGAGAATCTGCATTCCTCCTGTAGGACTGTTAGCTTGCGGACTGTTATGAAAATGGTGGTCGTTGGCTTAGTACTTTTCTCCTCATGGAGACACAATACCTGACCCCTGAAGGAGACGTTGATTTGGACATACAGTCCGCTGTCTCCGTCCTTGTGTGGCTGGCTGACTCAGAGCTACTGTGTGGTGTGGAGGCACCACACAGTAGCATGGTGAAGAAAAAGTAGCATAGATCTTTGCATCACAGTGGCCAGGGACATAGGGAAAGGAGGAGCCAGGTAGAAAAAATCTCCCCTCGTAGGCCATGTCCCCGGTGGCCTGCTTCTTCTGACCTGACCCCACCTGACAGCAAGTCAGCTGTACTTCCCCATAATTCAGTCACCTTCAGATACATGAGGCTTGGGTTACAATTTTAATCTAGTCTAGAACATGCTTCCCCTGGCCCCCAAAGACTCATGAACATCCCTTTATGCAAAGTGCACTTACTTCATCTCTGAGAGTTGTCCAAGACCTAACAGTTACAATACTGCTGCAAGGTCCAAGTCCAAAGTATCCTCTGAGACTCGAGGCAAACTCTTAGCTGTGAGTCCCTATATAAATACAAAAGCAAGTTAAGCACTATGGGCGGAGAACGACACAGAGGTAAACAATTCCTATCCTAAAAGGGAGAAAAAGGAGGTTAAAGCCAATGGGATCAGAGCAAGACAGACTCTAACAGGACAAGCAACAACATCTGTAACTCTGTGTTGTGGCAAGATGTGAATTTCAATGGTCTTGAGAATGTCTATGAGAGCTTAGTTCAGCCCCATTTTAGGGTGAGCAGGAGCTCTCACCAGCACAGTGAGACAAGTGAGTTTGTGAAAGGACCTTGGACAGTCTTAGAGTATGTGAAGGCATCACAGTCAGAGTCAAGATCTGTACTCTTCTCTGATGCTACTGAGTGGGGTGACTGACAAAGTGATATTGGCGGTGCTGCATGCAGTGGCAACAATTCAGGCTACCCTTTGACTTGTGACTGATCAAATATAATGAGGCCTTGTGCTCTGAGCTCAAAAGGATGAGACTTACTAAAAGGTGATACTTTTTTTTTTCTCAAATCATTACTGAATCTTGGTAGGGATACGGTTGAGTGAGCACCAGAAGAAGTAATTCCTTAAAGCATGATCCACTTTGTAGGACATCCTTGTCATCCTTATTTATTTTTGAGCTTAGGCTGAAAGAATCCTTTTCTCTATTCGTCTATTTCCACTCTCTCTCCCTTTTCGTACTTGTCCTTTCTCTTGTTCAGCAGGTGGTTTTGATACCAAACATTGGTGGAGGATGTATACTGACTGGTATCACTAATCACAAAACCAGATCTCACTAGATAGTCAGGACAGATCTTGAACAATAGGGGACCAATGTTCACTACACTAAATTTAAGCAAATTTTTGCTTCTCTGGTTGACAAAGGAGAACACTGGTAAAGGGAACCCCAAACTTTCCCCCAGAATTCATCTTGGGATTTCATTTTGATTCTCTCTCTCTCTCTCTCTCTCTCTCTCTCTCTCTCTAGTATTGAAGTAGATGAATGCAGGATCTGCCTTTTCCAGCGTGTCTGAGAAATATTAACGAGGTGTGAAATGAAAGCAGGGAAAAGGGAGAGAAAATGAACGTGGCCCTGAGCTGGCCACTCATTGAATGTTTAACTTCTACAAGGCTAAATGTGAACACTTTTGAACTCTTCCTGTGAGCTGGCACTGAGGAGTCACCAGGATAGGTGAGAGCGTAACTAAATGTGTAAAGATGACTAAATCCTGGTCACCGACAAGTGGAATTTGAGCTGGAACTTGAAACACGTGAGTTTTCCAGCCAGCAGCATGAAGTGTGGTGAAAGCAGACTGACAGGGCGACGTGCGTCTAGTAAGCTCACAGAACGGATCCTCAGAAGCGTAACTGCTCTCGCTGATCACCTCACCTGTTTATAGTCTTCAGTCGTCTTATAATTTAAGCTCTTCCCTCACTGCAGCAGATTTTCATCATTTCAGGTTGATACATATTTTGGAAATTTTGCATAATCTTAAGTACTTTGCTGATTACAGTGAAAATTGATTCTCCGAGGCACAGTAATTCCCTGCTCTTCTACCCTGCCTCAGCACTTTGTTCCCACCTTTACTGAGCTTGGATTGCACTGTATATTAATCGTCTGTTCTTTCCAGGCTCCTTCAGCAGTGCGAGAGCTACTTACAGGAAGGGATTCTACCTTGTTGAGACAAAAGCAACCTAGTGGCCAGGAGTCCGGGATCCGCACTCCTTCTGCCAAAGCTGAGACCCTTGCTCCAACACTTCCTATCTTTCTATGTAACCTGGAGTTGGCTATTTGTTTCAGACTCTTCCTGTGAATAATAATAAACTTACTTCAAGTTCAAGAGGATAAAGGGATTAGAGATAAACATGGGTTTAGATATGAATGGTACATTAGGCAGCGCTCAGAACATGGGAGGTCTTCATAAAGCCAGGCAATCTTATTCCCCCTCATAAGGTAAGCATTTCATACAAGTTTGTAGAAGCAGTAAATGAATAAATCATTATTACGAGAGCTGCCTTGGTTGGGAAGTGGTGTAAGCCTACTTTTCCTGCCAAAATTTTCTTTACTTCAAAAGAGAAATCCTCTTTCAGACATTCCATGATGGAGAGTGATTCACTCATTTCCTTTCGGCTTGGTGGGAAATAACAGAAACCATTTCTTCCTCATCTTACTCAGAAACTTCTGGACTCAGATGGGAACTAAAAACAAGTAGTGCTGGTCAGAGGAGCAGCTGAAAAGGAGGCTGTGGCTTGGGGTGTGTCTCAGTAACAGGGAGGTTGCTTAGTACATGCAAGGCCCTGGACTCCATCCCCAGGACTGCAAAGAAAGAGGAGAGAAATGGAGAGGAGAGAGGAGAGAGAATGGGATGGAAGGGGAAGCAGGAGAGGAGAAGAGAGGAAAGGAGAAGAGAGGAGAGGAGAGGGGATGGAAGGGGAGGGGAGGGGAGGGGAGGGGAGGGGAGGGGAGAGGAGAGGCCCTCTCCTATAGTTCCCAGGGAGCTGCTTCTGGTCATCCTCATGGAAAAACAAACTATGGCCCACTAATGGGTTTCAAGATTTCTGCAAGAAAAATGTCCTCCATAAGAAATGGTATTAAGGAGCCAGGGAGATGACTCAGTAAAATAAGCGCTTGCCTAGCAAGCACAAGGGCCTGAATTCAATCCCTGGTTCCTCCAAAGAAAAGAAAAGAAATGGTATTACTGCCCATCCTGATTTTGTTAATAGTGGATTATTATCTACTTCTTTGCTCCCTTATTACCTAAACCACAATCTCTAATTTAGAGGTTTCCCACACGCTATCTGGTGATCAAATCTGCAAGCTTGGCATAGTGACCTCCTCTCGCCAGTGAGGAGACGCGGCACGGAGAGCTGACAGGCCTGGCCCGGGATCTCACACCGCAACTCCTTGGTAGGGCCGCAGTGTGAACTGAGGCTGGCTGCTTCCAGGGCTCACCACCCAGCGTTGCCTCCCTCGCTGCCGTCCTTGCATTCCGAGTCCTGTGGAGTAGAAATCCTGCGAGTGAGCCTTCTGATCTGTCTCTCTGAACTGCACGGGCCTCCTGAGGTGGCCACACCTTCAGCGGTTGCCTCACTCCTGGCACAGACTAGATGCTCAGCACCACACTGAGGAACCTACAAGGAAGCCCCTGAAGGCACGGTGTGAGGCAGCAGGCAGAACGATGGGAAGCAGGAAATACGTCTGCCCTCCGTCACGGGCCAACGTCTCTTCAGGGAAGTCTCTGCTCACCCAGATCCAACAGTTCTGTGACAGGGAACGTGGCACTGTCTCTCCATACCCTACTGGACATCTGAAACAAGCCGCCACACAGGAAGTAGGGAAGCACCCTTTTCCACAGAGGTTCCACATCCCAGGAACTGCTTCTTGGCAAACCCTGAGCAGCCCCTCCGCCCCTTTTATTCCCTTGGGCTCCACTTCACCCTTCACCTGCCGTGGTAATGTAGACACTGCACACTTGCCGCATCCTCCCAAAGGGGACAGCCTGAGTGGCTGAAGATGTAGTCCAAGAAATGGGTTTGCCAGACCTGAAGTGATGAATCTACTAGAAGAAAACAGCAAAACCACTTCAGGACATTGTAGTGGGCCAAGATTTTTTTTTACAAGACCACCAAAATCATTGGAAACAAAAGCAAAAGAAGACAAAAGGAACTACATCAAACTAGAAGTCTTCTATATAGCAAAAGTATCACTGCAGAGAAAACTTACAGAGTAGGAAAAAAATATTTACAAGCTATCAATCTGTTAAGGGGTTGACATCCATCATGTATGTAAGGTACTCCAACTATTCAGTATAAAATATAGTAACCTAATTAAGAAATAAGCCATAGTCTTC
Source organism: Tympanoctomys barrerae (assembly GCA_002564285.1). NCBI lineage: Eukaryota > Metazoa > Chordata > Mammalia > Rodentia > Octodontidae > Tympanoctomys > Tympanoctomys barrerae. Next base: position 15,031 of record NDGN011468414.1, read on the forward strand.
AACAGATATTTCTCAAAAGAAGACACATAAATTGCCAACAGATACATGAAAAAAATGTTCAACATTACCAGTACTCAGCCAAGCGCAAATCAAGGGCCGGGGATGTAGCTAAGTGGCATAGTGCCCGCCTGGCAAGCATGAGGTTATGAGTTCGATTCCTGGTACAAAAAAGTGCAAGTGCAAATCAAAACCAAAGTGGGATATCACTTCATCATAGTCAAAAAAGAGGAAAAGCAAGAAGTGCTGGCAAAGGTGTGGAGAAAAGAAAACCCTTGTCCACCACAGGTGGAACATAAATTAATACAGCCATTATGGAAAATGGTGTGACATTTCCTCAAAAACTTAAAACTATCATATATTCCAGCAACTTCACAAATAGGTATATATCCAAAGCAAGTGGAATTCTTATGTCAAAGGGACTGCTGCAGGCCGTGGACATAGCTCAGCAGCATAAGCACCTGCCTGGCAAGCTCAAGGTCCTGAGTTCAATGCCCAGTACCATAAAAGAAAGGTGGGGGGAGGAGACAGCTGCGAAAAATAAAAGGGAAGGGAGACATCTGTACTCTTGTGTTGATGACAGTGGTATTCACCATCGCCAAGAAAGGGAAGCAACCTAAGTGCCCATCAACTAATGAATGAGTAAAGAGAATGTAGTTCATATACACAATGGGACACTATTCAGCCTTACAGCAAATGAAATCCCTTCAGTTATGACAACGTAAATGCAGCTGGTAATTGTTATGTTAAGTGAAATAAGCCAGGCATAGAAAGACAAGGACCAGATTCTCCCATTCGTGTGTAGAATCTACAAATCTTGATCTCACAGAAGTTCAGAACACAGCGGTGATGATCAGGGTTTGGTGGTGGAGGTAGGATTGAGAATGTTTGATTAAAGGCACTAAGTGAGAGTTGGATAGGAGCAAGAAGTTCTGGTGGCTTCAAGCAGTAGAGTAACACAGACGACAATAATACATTCTGTTTCGAAACACTGCATAAAATAATTTTGAGAATTTCCTCCATTGAGAACCGATAAAGATTTAAGGAAATAAGTATGTGTAACCTGATGCAAACATCGAGCAACATGTATGTGTATTGGAGATTACGTGATGTGTCATTGATAGGTACAATGTTGTGTTTTATACATCAGTTAAAAAATAAACTTGAAAATGGATCAGGCTTATGAGCATCGTGTGCAGAAGCCTTTCATGCTCAGGACATCCTTCTGCAAGCTGCTCAGCTCCAGACCGAGCTGTTTCCTGCCTTTGGTGGAGTCTTTAAAGGAGTCTACACAACTGGACTCTTCTAGTGAGCAGCCCTGTTAGCTAAGGATTTCATTATGCATTTAATAAGGGATAAGCTGAAGAATAAGACTTTATATATTTCCAGGAATCTGAGCTTTCCATGGACTGAAAATGTATTTCTCTCTCTCTCTCTCTCTCTCTCTCTCTCTCTCTCTCTCTCTCTCTCTCTCTCATATATCTCTGCTTGGGACATCTGGTCACCCCTGCTCAGGTTCTGATTGCCTTTGTTTCTAGCTTCCTATGATCCTATTCCAAACTTCCCTTGAGCAAAACCATCATCATGAACTTCTTCTTCATCCACATCATCTATTTCAAAAAAGATGAATCGAGGGCTCAGGGAAGTGATTTTCCTACACTAGTAACTACACTGATGACACCATGTGAGTCATCCGTGTTTACATAGTTTAGGTAGCTACGTAAAGTGTGTTTATCACTATCCTTTTAAAAATTGAGTGGACTGAGCACAGTGCTCTCAGAAAGTACATTAGTGTCATTTAATTCAGGAAGAAAAAAGGAAAATTACCAATTCACTTTTCTTCTACATCTGTTCCACTCCTCTGTGGTTAACTGACAGTAAAAAATGAAAATGACCCATTCCTTTCATCTGGTGCTAGTGACCTTCTTTTACTCATCAAATATTGATTTACCTTCAGTGCCCAGAGAATAGGCTAGTGGTGCTTCTTACCCATAATTCTGAGCTAGCAAATTGGAGATAGAATTTAAAACAGGGGCTGAGGACATAGCTCAGTGGCAGAGTGCTTACCTAACATGCACGAGGTCCTCA
>NDGN011468416.1:0-10906 GCA_002564285.1 Tympanoctomys barrerae
CACACACACATAAACTATGTAGATAAACTCTGTTTGTACAGTATGAAAAAGCATACATTATGTAATCTAAAAGTCTTCTAAAATTAAAAGACACATAGAATGAAATTCTGGAAAGAATGACTAAAAATCCTTTTATCAAAATGTATAAAAACCTATTCATGTGAGTTCTTGGTTATAAAATCAACTGTCATGTGTAGCATGAGGGATGAAGAATTGGAAGGAAGGGAAAAGAAAAGAAGACAACTCAGAATATGTATGTGTATATATTATGTCAGCTAATGTGTATGTATGTTCACTATGCACAAAATATTTAAGATTAATATGAAAACAAAATGCAATCAATCCAACATATTAAGGAAGAGTTTATAGTTACCTGTACCAGCACCTTGGCTCTTAACACAGATAAAAAGACTACTTGGGTGTTCTATGAGTCTTTCTTTATGTAGATAACTGTGTTTTCTTACTTGTCTGAACTTGATGTTGATATTGCATTTTGATGAGTGGGGAAAGGCATTGATACCTGTTGTCTTGACAAGATTTGCTGCAGACCCTGCAAAGATGGGCAGATCTATGTAGGTCAAGATGAAAACAAATCCTACAGAAGGATATGGTGTTGGGAAATGAACTCTTGACATCATAGTGACGTGGACAATCAATGTGAAGTAATGATATTGTTCTATGTTGCTGCTTCATTTATTCACTTCAGCATTTATTGAGTAATTTTATTAGAGGGACCAAAGCTCCTTGTTCATGGATTTTACATTGGAGAAAATAAAAATACTCTGTGTGTGTGTGTGTGTGTGTGTGTGTGTGTGTGCATGTCTGTGTGTGTGTGTGTGTGTGCATACTTTCAAATAGACACATTAAATTTTCTGACCTTATGGTACCTGGAGCTTTCCAAGAGGAAAAAGAAGAGAAATCAAGGACAGAGTAGAAAAATAATCAGTAGACAAATAAAATTACTACATGTTTGTATTAAAAATATCATACATGTTCCATTATGGAGAGGAAATAGATAACACTGCAAAGCATATAAATATATGGGGAATGCATTAGGATTATATTTTATTAAATTAAAAAAAACTGTGTTAGCTTGTGCTGGCATGAGTCAGCGGACACAGAAAGGAATGCAGGTAATTTAAAAATGTATATAGGGCTGGTCAAATAGCTTGGTGGACTAAAGTGCTTGCTTAGGCAGGCACAGGTACTGGGGTTTGATCCCTGGAGTACCATGTTGGCTCTGTCACCTGGAGTATGTTAAGATGGTGTTTAAGACTGGGTGTGGTGGTGCTTGCCTGTAATTCCAGAGCTTAGGAGGCTGAAACAAGGAGGATCCTATGAGTCTAATCTGTGTAGTGAGACCCTATAGTCTCTATACTAAATATATAAAATTGAGTTAAATTAAATTTTAAAAGCATACAGGGCCTAGAAAGAGAGATTTTATCATAGGTGACTATTACGTTTCTCATGTGTAAAACTGGATCAATCTTGTTACTATTAAGCAATACTAGAAGTACTGCAAGAGCAAAAATTTTAGCAAGACTACAAGTTTGCTTTTTAACATGCACATTTTGAAGGATTTTTTTTTTACAGATTTTAAATGTACATATATGGGAGCAGGAAGTAATTCAGAATCTTGGTTTGACAACTCAGTCTAATCTCAGCCAAATGACAATTGGGAGAAATGTATTAGATATGAAAATTGTTTTATGAACATTGGATTTCACTGTTCTATGTAAGTACTTTCTATAGAAGGCAGAAAACAATGCTATTGCATTGAACAACAGTCTTTAAAGTCAAATAATTAAAAAACTGAAAATGTGGAAAATCTCTATGCAAAATTCCTCCCTACTTTTTGCACTTCAAATTAGGCCCTGCACTGGTAATTTCTCTTAATAGGTATCATGTCTATTAATTCAAGGTTTTTTTAGCTATGTATAAATAATGTATACATTTTTCAAGAAAAGTAAATCTTAATCAATTAACTTTATTAAGTTATATTTTTATTATGTGACATACTATCGACATCTCTTATAACAAAGTTAATATCAATGGGACTGGGGAAATAGCTCAGTAGAATAAGCACTTCCCTGGCAAGCATAAGGACCTGAGTTCAATCCCCAGTTCTGCAAAAAAAAAAAAAAAAAAGTTAATAGCAATGTATTCCAGTTTTTAAATATAGTATTCTACTTTAGACACTTAATATAATATATAGTATATCTCATAATCATTTTTAATTATTCAAATAACTAATCCTTCAGTTAAGCCCAGGTTGTATACTTCCATGAATAAATATAATCTTAGGTATTTGCTGGAGGAATAAAAGGTATGTAATAGTTGGATAAATATTCTCTTTCCTTTCCTCAAATATGCTTATATCTTCATTTATGGAACCCATAAATATTACTATATATGGCAACAGGGACTTCTGTAAATCAGATTGAATTACAAATTTTGAGATGAGAATCCCTAAATATATGCACAAAGTCATAAAAGAGAGACCGAAAGTTCCAAGATAGAGAAAGCAAAGGAGGAAGGAAGCCAATAGTGAATGAATGAATGAATGAATGAATTGTATTTAGATAGATACCATCATATCATACCTGTATATATGAGTATTCTAGGATCTGTGAACATATATATTGTAAATTTTAGTTATGAAAGCACAGAAACAATGACACAGTGGTAGTCCAACACTTGATGGATGACCATTATTCTCCACTAAGGCACCCAGGATTCTTGGAAAAAGGACTGATTGGAAATTGGTGCCATACACGTGTAATCCAAACAATCTGCAGAGTAAGGCAAAAGGATTGCAAATTCAATCCCAGTACGAGGAATTTAACAATAGAATGAGGCCCTCTCTCAAAATAAAATTTAAAAATTAATAAAAAGAGATTGAGTATGTAGCTTATTGCGAAGGACCTGGGTCTTGGTTCTATCTGTAGTACAGTTAAGAAAAAAAAAAAATAGAAAGAAAGAAAACACAAAAGGAAAAAAGAGAGACCCAGTAACACTATTTTAGTACTAACCAATAAGAAGATTCTCTAAGAAACACAGGAAAAAATACACAGTTCAATTTCTAAATATAGAATTTAAATAGTAAAAATATAGAATTAAGTAGCCTAAACAGTAACAATTTAAGAAAAAAAGAAATACATACAAGGATAAGATTTATGGACCTATGTCCTAAAGAATTTTAAAGAATCATTGAATAAATAAATGGAAAGAGAGAATTGCTTATTATGGAAGAATTCAGAACTATGCAAATATTTCCAAGTCCAGGAATAAAGTTCAACTTCCCTCTTTTTGAGAGTGGGATAATTTCTTGATTCACATGTAACAAATAGAATATGAAAACAGTAGCATAGGGATTTCAAAGTGGAGAAACCTGAACCTATATATAATGGTTTGAATAAATGTTCCTTTCAAAATTCATGTTGAATTTTGATCCTTTCATTGTTGTATTAAAAGGCAAAGAAATTAAATTTTAAAGATTCTGTCTTCATAAATAGATTCATTTTTATTAAGTGGCATTTGGCAACCAGTTCCAGCCTGCTCGGCTCTTTCACCAAGTGAGGACACCATTCCTCCCCAGGTTGATCTCCATGCATTACTAAGGCAGAACTTTAGGTAACATTATCTATGGTTCAGGAGCCCGCCCCCAAAGTAGAACTTGTCCTTTGGATCTCAGACTTCTCAGCCACCATTAATATCCAAAAATTGATTTCTACTCTTTTTAAATTTCCCAGCCTCATACATTGTATTATATCAGAACAAATTAACCAAGACAACAAATGGTCAATGCAGCATCATCAGTGATATGTAGTAATAACAAGCACCCTTTATATGATAAAATGGCAAGGGCCTTTCGCCTGCAGGTTATTCTTCTCTTAAACCCATTGTTACAGTTTGTATCTAGTTTTCCCCCTCAATGAAGTCATTGGGCAGGCTTCTAGAGTTTGTGATTAATTCCTGATCCAAAACAGAAAGTATGGGTGTGAATGCTATACCTGCACTGAGACGGCCAATCTGCATACAATATAAGGAAGGAAGAGAAACTCACTAGCTGCCGTAGCTGCTGCTTCTACCCTTGCTCCTTGCTGTTTTCTGCTGCTATGAACTGCTGCCCTCCACCATGTACCACTCTGCCTTGGAGCTGGCCAAGTATGGACTGAAACTTCCAGAAATTGTCAGCTAAATAAACTTTTCCTGCCTTAATTTGGGATGTTGAGTATTTTGTCCCAAAAGTAACTAAGACACTCACAATACAGTCTAATTCAGAGAAGTTAGCAGATAACCTTGAAGTGAAGAATAGTCTCTAAAACATCTGGTCAGTGCTCTTCAAACCTAAGATCTTATCCAAAGAAAGAGGTACCAACCATAACTATTTTAGTGAGACTAAGTCACATGGTGACTAATGAATTAGATGTGACATTTGAGAAGAGCATATTAATGGAGAAGCTGATGATATCCAAATAAGCTTTCAGTGTACTTAATGTTACCACACAATGGTAATTTATTAGTTGTGACAAATATATTCTCATGCTCAGCTTTCCTGTGGACAAATATCTTATATCTATAACTTAAAGCAGAACTGGCTTGTTTTATTTAACTTGTGGTTGCAGATGGATCAGTGTATGGCCAGCTGGCTACAGTGCTGGGAGTTTACGTGGATGGGCCTAGTGAGACACAGTGGCTGACCTCAGGGTTTCTGGAAAGACAAGCATGGAACAGTACCAGAGAGAAACCAGGCATATAACCCAAAATCCATCTCTATGACCCATCCAATGTGCTGTACTAACCCTCTAAGAGGTTTCTAAGTTGTCAAGTTCAACCATTGTTACATATAAGTAATATCTAATATATAAAAGCTAACACTTAGGAAAGCTCAGTGTGACTACAAAGGAATTCTCTGTCTTATCTCTGTGGCTATTCAAATGTGTTACAAATAGTAAGACAAAAAAGGAAATTATAAGCAGTTAATATACAATCACCAGAGTGTCACAAAAGGTACTATGGAAAAATACTATCAAAAATTTCACTAGATCAAGTCTTATCATTGCCTAGAAGTAATGGAACTTTAGTCAGTTGTTTATTACATGGATCTTCTTTCTTCTTTCCCTGGTAGAATCACTTGTAGAAAAATAATTTCAGTGTGAAACATAAAAATTATAATTTTATTGATATAAACATAAAATGTTTCATCTGTTTAAGTATGCATTCTTTTAATGATTACTTTTATTTAAAACTATAGCATTAATTTAATTCACTTAATTTAATTCAACTTAATTGTGTTAAGACAATACTTTCCTTTATAAAGTTTTGCTTGAAAAGCTCTCTTTCAGGCTGGAAATCCTGCTGAGATTAGTTTAGTAAATATTTCACTTTTCTCCATGATTGAAACAACATGCAGTACTGAAGTATAAGTTATAAAGTTTTCTATGCTATAACGTATGGACTCACTCCAACAAATACTCCCATCTAGTAGAAAAACCAAATTGTTCAGTATCCTAAAGTTAGAAGGTGATCTCAGGAAAGCAACCAATTCTCTACTGTCCTTGATTTCTCATTATTCCTGAAAGCTAAACATATTTCAGAAATGAAATCTAATATAGTTAAGGTCCTCTAATGAATTTCAATGTACATCTCCTATCATTATGGTCTATAGGAAAAAAAATTCTCAAAATATTGCCCAATTTTGAGAAAAAATTAAAACGGTGAAATTGAGAAATTGTTAAGTTTTTCCTAAATGTTTCATGAAACTAGCTTGCATCTAAACCTTGGATTTTATTTATTCATTGGGTCAGATTAGCAACAGCCAGATTTGGACTTCCCATCCCACTACCTACTTGCCTGTGAATATTTTCTAAAAATTGTTCTATGTTAAGACTTAGGTCATTTGCTTGTAGACACATGTTCAAATGAAATGAAATCGGTGTGCCTAGTTGTTGTTTGTGGGGGTGTGCACAGTATATATGATGAAGAACCAGCCTAAGTGCCTATCAACAGATGAATGGAAGGAGAGACAGAGAGAAAAAGAGAGACAGAGACAGAGACAGAGACAAAAAATATTTGCATTCTTCAAGAAAAAAAAAGTATTATGATGTTATTTCAACAGATGACATTACCTTCAGTGGAATACTCTAGAAGGTGCTCTGTGTCACGGAAACACTACTACGCAGCCGGCCCTCAGAGGACAAATAGAAAATGCATGTGCGGGCATCTCAGTGACTGAGGTTACCTAAGCAGCAGTTTCCTACATTAATAAATGTCTTAAGCCCAATGGGAACCACTTTGAGCACGTCTTGCAATTGTAGAGGTCAAAGGTATTAATCTGATGATGTCTCAATAAATTTAGTGTTAAAACATTTGTACCAATTTTTTCTTTTCCTAAAGTGTGTATACAATTTTTGACAGGTTCTTTGTGTAATGTTAGCCATAAAGAATAATTAAATCCTGGAATTTGTATCTAAGTGGATATAAATGTAGAACATCCTGTTGGTGAAAGACATCTGACACAGAGATACAAGGGTTACTATTTTAGATGTGTATTATCCCCCATGTATTCATGATTAGGCTTCTGAAATGTAATTAGATCTTGGGGGGAGGGTGTCCTTTACTGATCAGTGGAATACAGTAATCCAAATCTTACTAAAAATGAAGTGTAAAATCATTTTAAGCATCAATTTCTTCAGAGCTAGTAACACTTTTGTCTCTAGGTTATAGGCCACAAGACTAAAGTTGGGGCTGTATGCCCACCAATAGACAAATAGATAAAGAATGCAGCCTCTACACATAATGGAGTAGTATTCACTTACACAGGGGAAGAAATTTGAGACACATGTAAGGAGTGGATGCACTTGGAAAATACAGCATTGAATGAGATAAATCAGACACACAAGTTTGACTACCATGCTGTACCTAACTTGAGTAAGGCAAAGTACAAAGAGCACATAATAAAGGAGGAAGAGAAGGAAGCAAGGGAATGGCTGTCTTGACAATGCGAAGTCCAGGAGAAAGAGGGAGATAGGGCAGTGAAGGGGACAGAGGAAGAGTGAATACAAGCCATGTGCAAGAGGCTAATAACCTTAACAAGTGTAAAGATCCTATGCCATAATTATAAGCTGAGAATAATAATGCCAAACAGAATGTGAAGGGGGAAAGTGGACTTAGAGGTGGAGGGAGGGACATGGGTGGGAAGGGGAATAGGACTTAAAAAATGAAGCAAGTGTATTAAATTTATGTACCTACTCTGCTAGATGAAGGAACATATACCTTATGTACTGTAAACATGTACTAATTAAATAACAAAATAAAATACTCATAATTTCAACACCAGCAGAATTTAAGAAATGTGTTAAGTGTCTTTAAATTTGTTTCATACAAGTAAAAGTAGGAAGATAGCTCAGTGGCATAAGCACCTGCCTGGCAAATGAAAGGTCCTGAGTTTGATCCCTGATACAAAAATAAATAAATAAATAAATAAATAAATAAAAGTAAGAGGGTTGGGGATATGGCTCAGTAGAATAAATGCTTGCCTGGCAAGCGCAAGGTCCTGAGTTCAATCCCCGGTAGCACAAAAAATAAAATTAATTAATTAATTAATTAATTAAAAAATAAAAGTAAAAGTGGTGTCAGAAATTGACATCAACTGTGATTATTTACTTCACCATTAAGGAACTCAGTTGGATTATGCCTATTGCTTAGTATTTCACAAGAAAACTTCTCACTATAAAGTCTTAAGCATTGATGTTTGGTGAAATTCATATGAAATAAATTGACTATCATTGCATTTCTTCTATGTAATACTTATCATGAAAACTAAGCTTTTCTCTATTTCTAGTTTATTTTCAATGTCTTGATTTCCTCAAAAGTACACTTATATAAGATCACTCCAATGACCTGTAACACTTTCATCTACCAGAATCTGTTGAAACTTTAAAATCCTACCAAGGTTTCCAAAATTCTGATTTATAAAAGTTTTTTATCCTTACAATATAAGATAGTATATTCCATTGAGGAGAATTTCAATAAAGACAACAAATTAACTTTTACACTTGCATGAAAATAAAGATACTGTTTTTCTTCAATTTCATAAGCTCTTTTAATGACAGCTACAATAGAATGGAAGCATTCATAATTGTACCATATGCTTTTTAAAACCTACCAGTGTAACTACAATTAGTAGCATGTTCAGTCATGTCTCTCATGGACTGAACCACATTACCATCTCTAGGAGATGATGCTGGAAATGAAATTGGCAGAAATGATGTTTAATCTATGCAGTGCAACCATACTAAGAAGTCTACATATTTAAATTCCTTAATTTGTTTGGTCATCATTCAAATTTAATATTTTCATGTTATTTAGATCTATTGATTTTAGCATTGTTACTAATAATTTTGTTCCTAAAATGGCTTAGTTATGAAATTCAATAATTGTACCTGATGATTTTTTGGTCTAAATATATGTACTTTGTAGCCTTATCTATCTATCTATCTATCTATCTATATACATATATATATTTCTTATATTCTTGTCAGTATTTTCTCCTTTCCTCAGAAGTCTGTGATTTTGTCTCTTTTATTTCTTAAAACTTAATAAACATGGATCAACAAAAATCATTTTGCCAATTTCAACAGTTAAATCAGAGCCTACAATATTTAGACAAGAAGAGTGTGATGTTGACATATTCTACATAAAATGTCTGAACTTACAGGAGTTTTTGCCTAGTGTCTCTCAGCATTAGCAACCAAACACATCCTTTTGACAAAACTTTACTTGGGTATTTTTTTTAAAAAGAGCATTCCACCCTTCCTTCTACTTCATTTAAATCTGCCCACCATAAATTTCTCTAACACTGTTCTCTTAAAGTTCTGATAAGGATAAAAATATTCACTGCTTAGCTTAGATTAGCAGCACACACCTGTAATTCCAGCACATAGGAGGCTGAGTTAGGAGGGTCACAAGTTCAGGGCAAATGGGTGACTTAAAAACTCAGCAAAGTCCAGCCTCAATAAAAAAGCAAGCAAACAAACAAAAACACTGGCCTTATAGCCCTGTGTAAAGATCCTGGGCCTTGGACTCAACCCACTGCTTCTGAGGAGAGTTGCTCATGAAAAGTTGACCATTGCCTGGTTTATTACATTACTAATAGAAGAAATAATAAATGTACTATATGTACTCCATTGGAAGATGCAGTTTGGGTTTATCTAACATGGTGACTGAACAACTGGCTTCTTTCCTGTGGCGAGTAAAAGGTGGTGTAGGGATTGTCACAAGAAAGCATTGGCTGCTGTGTGCTGCAGGGATTCTGCGGCTCCACACTCAGCAGTGTGAATGCTATCTCCTGAAACCTGTGCTGTCCTAGGGGAACAAGACAGAACAGAACACAACTCCTGCAGGATTTTATAAAGCACTGCAAAGGATCTGCTGAAAGCAAGCTTTGGCTAAGCAGTGTTGGGAATCCTTCCTGTAACCTTCAGGAGAGATGGCGCCAAGCATGGATGAGAAGCCACTGCAGATTGCGCTGCTCATTCGAACAGCGGACGACCTCTCGCATGCAGAGCAACACTCAGTTCCCCTAATCCACAACATATTAAAACTATCATGAATCACATTTTCTCTTCTCAGCTTTATCTCAGTCCTTTCACTTTTAAAAGCGAGAGGTGCAAATCTCACAAACTACAGCAGAATATAGTAGAGAAACCTTTGTTTTAGAAGTGTGAAAGGACCGTGCTTTTTGGGAAAGCCATAAATATGCGCTGGTTATCACAGATTCCGCAGCTACGTCACTTAGGAGTTTTTTCAGTTAGAGACGTTTTCTAAATGACTTAACGTGTCAGTGGTAATGTTCATCAAATCTGGCTGTTTTAAATTATTGGATTATAATTTGAAATGCTAAAATACTAAATTTGTATATTTTTCATCCAGTTTTGCATTTAAATGTTTGGATCAATAGCTAGTGAAAATATTAATCTTGTTCTAAGAAAAATTTATTTATATTTTCAAAACTAAATGATCATTGTGTTACTTTCTATAGAAATGATCCCTGAAAGTATAGCCTTGATCATTGCATTACATACAGAAAAATATTTGACCAAAGTCAACCTCATGTAACAAAAGTGTTTCTGAATTAGAAACAATGAATTTCTTCACAGCAAAGCCATTCAAGAGACACCCACAGAATAAGCAAATTCAGATATGGGAAGAAGTGTTTCCTCTTAGGTCTGAACCATACAAGGACAGTTGTGCTCTCTGCCTATATTCTACGTATTATTTGAGGACTTTACAGAGGAATTAGAAAGTAGAAAAAAAGATAGCCAAATGCAAAGGAAAAAAATGATACAGTCACTGTTAACAATCAGGAGTGTTTCTACACATTAAAAACAAAATATTTGGAAAGTATTAAAATACTGCTTATGAAAAGCTACCCAAAAAGGGAATACATGTATCCAAGGGAGTGAGGCTTGTACCCTGAAAACTGTGACGTATTGCAAGAAACTGAAAAGATGCAACGAAATGGAGCGATACCACATACCTAGGGCTAGCTAAATTAACATTGGCACAATATCTATAGCAAAACAAGGGCATCAAAAGCAAACATACCGAAAGTGGTTCCATAAAATGAAAAAGCTTTTGCTTCACAGAAACAAGTAACAGCATGAAGAGAAAATTTTGGAGAGAAAAACAGAACATCTGATAAGAAAATAGAACCAAAATATGTAAAAAATTCAAACACTGTTAGGAAACTAATTGAATTAAGAGAAAGCAGCTGTATATCTTCCTATTTTGTATATATACATACAAAATGGTTCATCATTTATATCCCCTTTTTTGCTTAGTTTTGTCAGAGATAGGTATTGCATTGCCATTTAAATATTGTAGGTGTGTGAATTCAGCA